>OMNZ01110485.1:0-36101 GCA_900303255.1 Lesueurigobius sanzi
AGGAAGTTGCAATGGGGGCCGCCATTTTGTATTTCTGGTCAAACTGCAGGTCTGACTTGAGCTTTGATTTTTGTTTTTGGTGAAACATGTAACATTTACAACAAACCTCTGTGTGAATATATCCATCAGCTCTGTTCCTTTAGAGTTTCTCACAGACAATTAGCCAATTAGAGAGACAACAAAAAGTCAGAGATAATATCGCTAAAAATAATTTTAGGTGACTTTTTTCATGTCGTTCTTCCACTGAAACTAAACCTGAGCCACACAAACTTATTTACTTTGAGCTTTTTTACAAGTTTTTTTGTTGATTTCCTTTTTATTTTCTTCACTCTCTTACATTGACGACAATGGAATTTCAGCTCACAGGAAGTGCTAATAAAAACAGGAAATGCTTTTACAACAAAAGTAGGCGGGGCAGAATAAGGTGAATAGGGCTACAGAGAATTTACAATAACCCCAGGTCAACTGAAGGAATCGAATAATGGCATTTTTAGGTGCAGCTTGTTACAGGGGTGTTGGAATTGAATTCTTTATGCACAGGATGACGCAAACTGTCTTCTTGCCTTAGGTCAGAGCAGACTTGGACATGGATGTGAGTTTGATGTGATGTGGTCAGTCAGAAGCGTGGAGCACCAGAGCAGAGAGCCAGGGCAGGAGGCCATGCTACAGGGCTGAGGCTGTGGACACAGGAGCGGCCAGAGCCAAGCCATCCAACTAAGTAACACTATTTATAGATGCAGCTGGGCATTGTTCGGGGGGAAAACAACTGTCCAGTCTTACAGCACACTTCTGCAGCTGTGCTCTTAAAACCAGTAGACAAAAATAGATACTTACAAACCAGGCTATGAGCACCAACAAAAAGAAACACTATGATGCGTAACATTTTTTTTTATAGAAACTTAAAAATAACCGTAAAACTGTAGCAATAAAATGTGTATAGCCCAAAACTATTTTGGTTGACAATCCTGAGTGGTTAAAGCACTTATCCTTGGAGCCAAAGGTCACATCCTGGCTCTGGCTGGTGAATATTGTGATTGGGGCCTTGAGCAACACACTTCACCCTCCATGCCCGTCGGAATATAGCGTTAGTGAGTGACTGGTGGTGGTTGGAGGGGGTGATGGTGCAGATTGGCAGCCTTGTTTCCGTCAATTCCCAGGGCACCTATAGCTTACTGCCTCCATTTGTAGGTAATGAATAATGACTGCAGTCTAACCCTTTGAGAAGCTTGTCCTACTTGCACAAAATGTAAGCCCTTATTATTATGAATATATTAATTTTTTAATATTTAAAATCTCTATCAACTGTAAGTACACTGATCTGAGCAGCAAAAATAGCAACAACAACAAATGTGCAGATATTGTTTCAGTAAGTGAATTGTGGTTTTCCTATATTTAATATTTATCATATCCATACTACTTATACTAATCTTAGATACTATACTACTATATAATCAGATATGAAATGTTTTCCTCCACTCCCATCGTGAAGGTGGGTACCAAATCCAAATGTCTCCATGTGTCGCATATCGTTTCACGCAGAAGACAACAGCAACCGCGATGTCTCCACCTGTGGCAATCACTCTCTTGTTTGGAGGTGTAATTGCACTTTGCCTTGGGGATGATTGGTGTAATCTGGATCTCCAGCGGTGGCACGATGCGGATGGCGTTAGTGTGATTATTGGCACCCGCTCCATTTGTCAGAAGAAAACACCAGAACACCTGTATGTGATTAGCAGCTCACCAAGAGGGAACGCATATGGCTTTACATATAATGGGTCACAAATGAAATATATGGAATAAAACGTGAGTCATTTAGTGGGAGTACAAAGGTGAGGGCAGAGGTACAGGGAATACTTCAACCTGTATGATGTTGCTATTTATTTCTCCAAAGGATTACTTATTGTGTGTGGTTTCCCTTTATTGACACCAAACTGTGAGCTGTTAAAAGCCGTACATAATCTCTAGTTTTGGATGCTTGACATTTTCCTTGTGTAAATCTGCTAACACTGCTGACTCCCACAGTATTTTATTATGACATTTATAGACACAGAACCAATCCTTCATAGCCAGGAAAACAATTTATTCATTCCATGTCCTTCTTCCCCATTTTCATAGTAAACGGTTTAGTCATCACATTTTTCAAAATGTAAAAACACCTCAAGGCAAAGTCAGCCAAAGAGGGGAAACAAAGTGTCCTTCGAAACATCTGCCGCTACAGCCTCATCAGGCTAACAAACACTGAGAGGAAAAGCAAGCATCAATAATTAAAATGCCTGGCTAATTTGTTTTGTTCTCAAAGTGTTTTGCCCGTGGGATCTTGCACCGTTGAAGACATGGGAATGTTTAATCAAATTTTCATTAATATTCATGTGTGCCTCGACAGTTGCCTCTGCATCTTGGCTGATTCTTGTTGCTGACATGCTGGTAAAATAATCAGAGGAATTTTCAGGATTCCGTTTCTCATTTGTCAATCTCCCTCTGCGCTGCAAAAGGAGATATCTCTAAATATAAATAAGGCATCAGCAGATTCATTGTACAGAACTGTTGCCCTAGAGGTGAAACTGTGAACTGCATCTGTGAGTCATGATGTATTCTCTCACGCAGGGAGGACTAGGACCTTTGCTATGACACAAAACATGCACACTAGGCTACTCTCCAGTCCACGATCATAGCTCAAGATCTCCACAGGCTTAAGCAAAATTATGATATTAGGTATAATGTACCTAAAAATGTTAATACATTTTTAGTACTTGAAAATACTTGTAATAATTATAGTTATTGTAATAACTATAATTATTACAATCATTTAGACTCTTTATTTACTACTACTAATGTTAATACCAGGGCCAGCCCAAGGCTTCACAGGGCCATGCAGAATTATGTCTTGGGGTCCTCACAACATCAGTGATATTCCATAAAAAGTCAGAGTAGTCAATCCCCCACCCCTCACCACCCCTCACCACCACCACCGTTTGCAAAAGAAAGTAGACAAGGGATATTTATGAGGCACACAGCAACTCTTGGGAGACCTCTGGTGGTTTCGGGGCCCTAATCGCTGCTCTGCTTTTAGGCTGAGCCAGTCCTGGTTTCTACTCCCATTATGTGCTGCTGCATAACTCTAGATTTTGAATTGGACCTAATGATTAGAAGTCACATTGATGAATTGACCTCTATAAATAAATTACTAACGTACAGTACTTATTTCAGTAAATAATAGATCATGCTTTCACTATTTCTTCCATAAGAAATTATTTGGGACGCCAAAACATTACTGTTTCCTTTTCACAGTTGTGACACATTACTTATCCATGTTGTTATTCCAGATCATGCCTCTGTCACATCCTGCTTACATGAATGTGATTACTCTGGGCTCTTGCTTAACATTCTTCAGTCATTTCACTTACAAATTAGCTTCTTGTTACTGCTACCTAAGAAACTGACACCACATTAAATCTGCAGTTAATTCATTACAGATCACTGGTGGTATATTGCCCTCTTTATAGTCAGAGATTCCATAGACTTGCACAGCTTCACAATAAATGTCAGATTTTTTATATAGTGTGTGGACAGTTCAGTACATAAAAGGAATTTAATACACTAACACTGGCTGGTGATGCTTCGTGATCATCTTAGCTGTCAATTCGACACATGGGGATATATATTTTATTGAGGCTATAAACTGACAACAACACAGTGTCTACAGATTTTGGATGGCTGAGAGCGTGAGATCAACTATGCATTTTTTAGAGACAGTGGGCCACAGTCTGTTGAATATCAGTACTCATCCTAACTGGACGGCTGGGTTAAACGTTATTCAAACTCATTTCACATTATTTTCTTTGCCTTTTCTGGATGTGATTGTTTAGTGGTGATAGCTGAAAAGTTACTACTGCAAAGAACATCTAGAGTGAATGAATAATGGACAGTGTAGTGCTCTGAGGAGCATCTCAAGCTGAACACAATCTACAACGGCAGAACTGAAGATGTTGAGCTACTCTCACAATCAGCTCATTTTGATTGAGAGAAGTCAGTAGAATAAAGTGGGAAGTGATTTTCTCTCAAACCATTGATTTGTCCCACTATTGTTTTTACACAGGCTCCATCACAGGTGCCCTGCACTCATGGTCTCTGCACTATGTAAAAAGTATTGAACAAATTAAATTTGCATAACTTTTACTGAACGTGCTGGTATTTCCAGACATTATTGTAATGTCTGGAAATACTGCAGATTAGATACCGTACTGTATATTGATTCTTCTGCAGCATGTCCACAAAGATTGAAGACATTGCAGAAATAAATAACCATAAGAAAAGAAAAAATTACATTAGTACATTAACTGTAATCCAGCTCAAAAATGTAGTTGAGGAGGGAGTATGGCCCTACAAAGGCAAAGTGCAGTGTGTGCGGTAACAATTCATTTGAGAAAAATCTGGGCTATATTTACACTAATGGTAGAGTATTCTTATAATATCTTATGTGTCTTTTTTTAATCAGTTATAACCTGTAACACTGATTTAACCTTTCACACAAGTTGTGTAGTTTAAGTACTTTACATGGAGGGATCTGAGAAAACACATTTAGAGCTCTTCCACTGACAAAATTATAAACTATTTTAGATTATATAGTGGTATTGAAGTTTGAATGTTTTGACTGTATTGTGCTCCATTTCAGAGTAAGACATTTGTCAGAACAGTCTGAGCTGCAGTTACGGTTTTGCTTTGTATTTTGGGGCGACAGTGGCGCAGGTGGTAGAGTGGGTCGTCTCATGATCAGAAGGTCGGGAGTTCTAATCCCGGCTCCTGCAGGTGCAGACTGTCGTTGTGTCCTTGGGCAAGACACTTCACCCAATGCCTGAGTGAGAGTAGTTGGTGATAGTGAGATGTGAGCAGCCTCACTTCTGTCAGTCTATCCCAGGGTTAACTGTAGCTGCAATAGTAGCTTACCACCATCAGCATGGAGTGAATGAGCCCCCCTCCCTTTCATGTGTGAAGTGCTTTGGGTCACATGAAAAGCGCTATACAAATAACATTCCCTTTCCCTTGTATGACTGACACATTTGTAGTAACTGCAAATTTTACATCAATATTTCTCCAAAATGAGGCAGAATTGAGCCATAAAACATTGTCACCAAATAAAATAGATGACACAAAGCCTGTTTTTAGACTTGACTCAATTTTGACAAAATACGTGGACACAGCACTTTTCCGTTGTCGGCCAGAGTACAGATATAGCCTCTAAAATGGTGAAGTATTTATCAAAACATGTGCTTAAGTAAAGAAAAAGCACTTAAAATGTGTTATTTTTATTTAGTTAATTTACACGCTGAAAAGAATGAAAAGAAAAAGCGTTAGAAAGCCATCTTCAGAGAGACATAGAATGCATTTTTCCCCCTGAGAGTAACTAACATAATGCCGCTCTTGTCAAAAACGTTTTAGTTCTTCTGCAGGCTTCTCATGAATCAAAAGCTTCATCCCAAAATGCTTAGTCAAGGCCTATTTCTTCTGGATCAAATGAAACCTCTAGCTCACTGTGGAGCCTGTACTTTTTCTGCTTGTTCCTGACATAAATCCTCTGCTCAGTTCTGGGTGGCCTGCAGCTCCAGTGCTTATCACCCACAGGTCAAACACACAGATGTACTGGCTGTAATGGAGTGATTACTCAGAGATGTCAGATACAATCAGTGTCACGGCACACGACCAAACTGCAGCGAGCTTCTGTCCACTCAGCGGCTCCGGACATGTGTGTGGACGTTCCTCTGCTAACAAACGGCCCGCCAACATTCGCACACGGGAGGATTATTTTAATTCTTGAAAACCGACTGCGTTAATATTAGACAAGGATTAAATGTGCAAAAAGGATGTAATGTGGTGTAATCTTGCAGCATTGCACAGATCAAGGCAAGTGCACATTAAACTTCTTAAATTGGTTAATGGGAGGTCATCATTGAGTACAAGTTACGACAAAGGCTTTAGACTGGAGGAAAAAGTAACACAGCCACAAGTTGTTAGTGCTAGAGTGCATACTACATGTGAATAGTACAGCAAAATAACTCATTTTGTTATTTATTCTGAGATTTTAAAACATTTATCCGAGCTATATCATAACCCACAATGCTAAAATGATGTCTGCTTGAGAAAAGGTGCAGACAGTGGGCTTTCTAGGTTGGTTGGTGCAGACTTTTATGCCTTGCCTGTGAGAATGTGATGTGTGAGTGAATGGTGGTGGCCAGAGGGGCTGATGCCGTAGACTGGCAGCCTTGCTTCTTTCAATCTACCGCAAGACAGCTGTGGCTTTAATAGTAGCTTACCACCACCCAGTGTGGACTGAATGAAAAACAGTTTACCATTTTGAGTAACAAATTTGTATAACACAATGCAAGCGTAATCCAATAAATAATAATAATAATTATCTGTTTAAGTACTTTCCTTTTGATCAGAAGGGCGTTCAGTATTCCAAATAAGGAATATAGAACAGAATGTGAAAAAGAAACAGAAACAGCGAGGGCGTGCACACGAGCAACCAAACAAAAAGCTGAACAGGAACAACTCAAATCCGCTATCGTGGACCACTGCAAAAGAGAAAACCACATTATGGAAATTCGGAAACGTGCCCCAGGGACAGTAAACCGGGATGAGGGGGGCTTTTTTGCTTTCATACACCTGGGACGCTGTGCTGAAGAAGTCGGACTGCAGATGGCGCTGTCGTCCCACCCACACGATGGGAAAACAGGCCAAAGACTGTATAAATCAGCTGACAAGACAAGTCACAGTAACACCATGTGACCAACTCTGAGGAACATTGCAGGAAGTGAGCAATCGAAACTGTCAGGTATGCAGAAAAAACTAAACTGGTCTGATTAAAAAGAAAATACTTAAACAGTTTACCACTAGAAGACAACATGAACTCTGTTAGACTAATAATTATTATCATTATTATTATTATTATTATTAAGTCAGTGATTTGAGCTAACTACCACTTCAGTCTTCAAAGATCGATGGCACATGCAGGAATATTGCTCCTGACCCGCCTAAACCCCAAACCGCCAGGGGATTTGAAATATAGCTTGAGGGAAGTGACAGGTTTTATTGAAGGATGTGGCATGTGGAGAGCCTCAGAGCACTTCAGCCAAACTCTGCTGCGGCGCAGGCTCTTCTGGGACTGAAACATGAAAGAGATTTTATATAGATTCTTATTGTTGTTGACGTGTTTTACCAACTGACCTTTCCGTCGAGCAGCTAAAGTCACACTGAAACTGAGGACTCGATGCCTAAAATGCAATGCTTGTCCAACTCTGATAATATGAGCAATATGTGCAATCCTTAACCTCTTAAGCCCTAGCGTCCCCATTTTTGGGGACTTGCCACTTTTAGAGACATTCCTTGTTTATTTTAATCTATTTTTTAAAAAGTGTATTTTTTTTCTTGGGAAAACTGTATTTTATGACCAAATATATAAATAGGATCCAAAATTTTCAATTACAAATTACAAATTTGAATTTTTTGGGCCAAAAAATGCCCAATTGTGCCCTATTTATTATAATGGGATTCCGCCTAAACTATTTTAAATCGAAACCTCAATAACTTAAACAGTTGGTAAAAAGTAAATAATTAGCTGTAGTTACTATTTTTGATGTTTATTTGCTTCTTCACAATGTAAACAAGCTGCTGACCTGCTAAAATGTGTGGGTTTTTTTTTAGCGGAATTCATATTTTCTGTCTTTCAACCTCAGTTACTCAGGCCCACTATGATTTTCTTGAACATTTTCACATCTACAGTATCCCCATAGACATTCATATCATTTGAGAGCAATATGAACATTTTAGACATTTTACAAGCTGTTAAAGCCTTCCAGAGGATATGTACACACAGCAGGGCTTAAGAGGTTAATGCAGGTGATGTCACAATATAACAACAGAGGTGAGAGGCAAATTGCCGTTTGACTCTCAGTTCAGAGCATTGAGGATTCTGTTTGAAATGAAGTACATGAAAGGTAAATGATGATCTCTATAGGTGCTGCGATGATGGACTGGTTAAGAATCCTGAGGTCCACTAAGAAGAATCAAGTGTAACCTGTGCCACATTTCTGTGCTGCTTTTTATTATTAGTATTACTCTTGCATATTAAAATCATCATTAATTCCTTTTAATCTTATTCTTGATATTCCTCCAGGTTCCGAGAACACGGGAAGTTCATGATTAAAGACACTATTCTCCTGCAATTAGCGCATATCTTACTATTTTATTTTCTGTCTTGATCCCTGACCGAGAATAAATAATGATACAACACACTGTGCACTGTTTGCTTTAGAAAACATTGTTTACTAGTGGTTTTTATCACTAATTATCCTGCACCAACCCTCATTTCATTATGTGCCCAAGGAAATGAGGCGACGCATGCATCAAAGCTTTTCAATCTCTCCCTGCAGGCCTAGCCCTAATGTCATTTTAATAGAGATGTGCAGCAATATGTGGTTTCAGCCCAGTCGTCCTGGTGGAGCATTGACATGAATGGGATTTTAGAAGCACTCCACCAGCGCATTTTGATCCTATTTCACAGCAAATATTCAAACTGGACTCTCTATAAGAAACATAACAATATCGCTGCAGCAGCATATATACATAAGTTAAGAGCAGCTACGGACAGATATGGGTTACTGAGCCCACCTAAAAACCATCCCTTTCATACCTACAGTGTTCCCTCCTTTGTTGAATTTCCGATTCAGTGATTTGCCTGACACTTTTAAGACACTCAACTTAACAAATATAGACCTACCTCATATTCTTATCGATCAATCCTTTTGCAATATAATGTTTGCCAAATTATTTATTTTCCTCTGACTGTAATAAGTAATCAGCGTTTATGAAATGTTTTAGAGCAGCTCTGCATTTTGACAACTTCATTTCAGCAGATGTGTGATGAGTGATTGCGGTGTTCTCTGCTTTAACGTTGGATATGTGAGAATTGAGGCCATGCTGCTCCCTCAGGCCTACAACTTGTGTGCATAATTCTTGGCTTAGAACCGGCAAAAGCAATATGAAAAACAGGGTTATGTTTAAATGAGAGTTGAGCTGTGATGATGTGCTCAGGGTAATGCATATTCATCTAATTTTTCATTTTGTGAGGGTTTTTAGAGTTGCACTTGTCTGTTGTAGCTTATTGGACCAATGCCAATGTGCCCAGTGCCATTGCATTTAAACACTTCAAATAGCAGCTTTTCTCTTCTTTTCAAAGGACAAGTGGTTTATTAAATTCACTCTAACCTTCTATGTTTGTAAAAGAGTGCACTCTTGAATCAGTAGTCCATTAGAAATAAAGCATACCATTTTTTTTTAACTTTAAATACATTTTCAACATTTTAATAAAAAACCTGTTTTATCTCTATTGATGTAAAACGGTGGAAAATGTATTGTAAATGTGAACTTTTGTAAAAGCTCACTGCTGTGTAAAGCACTCAAGGGTGCTGCCAGACACTCTTTGCCTCTTAAAAATGTATTGAGGTCAATAAAAATGACCTCAATACATGGGTTTCCAGTGACGTCACGCATAGTTGTGTCGCCATCTTCTGGCCCGAAGTGGAATGCCACACTACAATACAATACCATCACCTCAACAATCAGTAATACAGTATCACTACGCACTCAGGAGGAAAATAAAGGTCAACCGATTGACCACAGTATTTGTTGGAATCATCATTGTGATGAATGCTAACAAAGACAATCACAAAATGACGGCCCCAGAGAGCACATGGGGTAGGTAAACAAACAGGGCATTGCTATGTTTACAAGGCAAAGACGGAGCTAGTGACAGCAGCCAGGACGCACAGAGCAGGAGGCTACCACACAGACCAAAGATCTATTTCCACTCCTGAAAATAAATGAACACATCGAACAGGTAACAGACAACTTTTCTCTGTGATTTTTACTGTTTGTAGAGTCAACAGAGCCTCTGTTGTTAGCCTCTACACAGTAAACAGTACACTGTGGCAAAATTATAGTAATACCTCAGCTCTTACCTCTGTCACATGTACCAAGGCTAGACCACAAGACTGTGTTTCAGAGTGTCCTCATGGAGAGGCTTGTGCTTGTAGATGAGCAGCTGTAACTGATGTTTCGGTGGCTAATGTGCACCAATGGTCACAAATGTTATCCATCCATGGCAGACTTTGCCGTCAGTAACTCTCCAGGCAGTTGAAAAGGATAAAATCCAAAGGTTTTGTTTAGTTTTAGTATCAGCTCGGTTCTTCTGTCTGAGGTGTAATTTTCAGATGTAGTATCTTGAGTTCAGTCAGTGCAGAGTAAGACCATAGATATAAAACAGGCATAGAGACGCATAGGCTGATGTACTGTTGCACTTGCCAGCGGGCAACAAAATGGCGGATCTAACGACTGAGGTCACGTGACTCAAACGCATGTATAGACAAACAGTTTAACATTATAATTGTAAAAGACTCTTGGAATTATCTTAACATCACTCTTCCTATGACACTGCTGCATCTACAACATATACCACCTCCCTGCTAAGTTATTGTAGGTTGTATTCTCCTTAGTTATTCACTTTGCCATAAATATTGCAAAATAATACTTTTTGTAGAATTTCCCCCTCAATAATAGTCATCTTCAACTATGGTGCTGTTGTTGTGGTGCCCTGTGAAAGATTAGACGTGTTTGCCAAACATTAAATCAGATCTGGATCAATAAGGAGAGGCTGTGGGCCGTTCTGCTGCGCTGGATTCTGCTGCAGTCTTAAAACAGTCCTAATGATTTCTCCTGCTTCAACACTGGCCATATAAACTCTACCCAGCTCCTTGGCGTCCAACAAGTCCTGCTTCCAGAGAATAATTGATATTGTATTGCACTGCTAATTTAATGGAATGTAACGCATAGTGAGTAAGCAATACAGGGACACAATCTCTTCTTAAGAGATGAATGAGCAGAAGGCGCAGCCATCAAACTAGTGGCAGTGAGCTAATCTGATTTTGGAAGGGGAGGCACAGTAACTAAAGTATAATAGGAAACTCACAATATTTCAGAATGTGATAAGTATGCACATTAATGGTTCTATGATCACTGGTTTCCATGTGGTTGGCCTGTCATCAGTGAGTTTTAGTTTAGTAGTTAGTACTTAATAGTTAATCATGTATAAGTAGTTATCTATTTCTTTACTTTTACCCTATTCTGAAGGGCAGATCACCAAACTCACATTTCTTTAATGCTTTGATCCTTGACTCTTAATGTTGTGTTGTTCCCTCGGGAATAAAATACTGGAGTTATCGCCAGAGACATAGAGTCCAGGTACACAGTATGCTGAGAAACTTGGACTGGGTTAACGCTTTTCTCCTTTTATTTGTTTTAAAACAAAACAAAACAAATGAGTAAAGCATACAACCTTCTAATATGTGCTTGAGACTGGTACAAATGTATGATCACATTCAAAACTGTACCACAATTATTAAGTAATATTTCTATATTGCACAATACATTAATTAGACACTAATATAGCTTCTAGTGCTGCACCTATACCCAGCAGCACTTAGTCAATTAAGAACCTAATTTATGTCATTAGCACGGCCACTTGGCAACTAGTGATTAAATAATGATAAATCGCAGAATAAGAGCCTGTTTCTAGACGGAGTGCAGTGTGAGACCTGCAGGGGACAGCCTAAGATTACATTGTCACTGCGAGGAGAGCTGTATAACTACAACACACATGAGAATGCTGCATGCGCAAGGACTACACTTAATTTAAACTAATAAATGCATAAGAGCAAAACTATCCGCTAATTGTGAAAAGATGTCCTAATGCAAAATTAAATATGACTATATAGCTGCATAGCGTCCTAATGTAATGACCAAGATTTGTTCTAGTTAAGAGCTTCAAGTTCATAACTGATTCAAATTACAGTTCCAAGGCATTTACACCTAAGAGTTACGGTTTGTATACAGCCCTATACATTTCGGTGCCATGAGAAGGAAAGGCAAGAATATCCAGAGGGAGGGTGCAGCTGGTGGTCGGCTGCTGCATGTACATTGTAAGGTCAATATCATGGGTTTGAGTCCCAGCTCTGGCAATTTGCTGAATGTCTCTCTCGTTCTTAACCCTTTCGCTGTTCTGTCCCAAAAATGTCTATCCGCCAAAAATCCTCAAAAGGAAAGAAGAACAAACAGACAGACAAAACAAAACAAACAAACAAACACCAACAAGGACAACAAATATTGGTGATGACAGAATAAACCTGTAAATGGGCATTTTAACCCCTACTTTCTGGAGAAGTCAAGACAAAATCACTTAATAGCCTAATTTATGATCATTACGCAGTTTGGCTGTAGCGTGAAGGTTTTGCGCATCTGAGTTGAGCTTATACTGAAGTGGTGTGGGTGTCTTTGGTTCAAGTCTCTGCAGCACGCTCTGCACCGCCTCGCTTCAACTCTGCAGTGACGTGAGGAGAAAGACGGAGGGCTGCTCTTATTATAATTCACCGTCAGACCAAGTTTGATAAACGCCCCCCTCCCTGTGCCTGCCGCCCTCACTCTGCCTCTCCGTGGCCCATTTGAATGCACCCCATCCACAGGACGGAGATGCGCCTCGGCTCCGCACAGTCCCACCATCTTTAAACTCAAAGACCGGCTCTATAGCCCAGCAGCGGCAGCACAGGAGCCGTGCGCTGCAGTCGCGCTGGCACACACTCTGTCTGAGACTGCGAGCCGACAACACATCTTCTGGATTTCTTTTGCGTACATGGGTACATGGTTTGTCTCGCTGCATCTCAAACGCGGGAGTTAATTTTATTTCTCCGGCCAAAATGTGGCTTAAAAAAATAGCGGCAACTATTCTTTTGTTGTGTTTTTTGGGAGAAACGCGAGCTGGCTTCCCGAATCAAATCAACATCGGTAAGTTCAATGTGGCACATTGACTCACTAGGCTGCATCTCTTTGTTGAAGCTGTTTTCTTTCCTCTGTCAAGTTCACCCCGTTATATCGTCCTGTGGGTGGTAGTTTAAAAATAGAGTTGATCCAAATTGGCTTTTTACATAGGCCATACATTATTCTGAGAAGAAACGTGACATGTCCTTACTTGTGTTAAAGTCTTGTCCAGCTGATGGCTAATTGTGTGACAGCCTTTAACAGTGGCATATATCATGCGCATAAGGACCCGCACCGAAATAAGGCCCAATGGAAGAGTCAGTTGAAGTGAACTAATGAGAGTCTGTTGTGTGACATTGTCTTGTCTGCGTAGGTGGACTGTTCATGCGCTCCACGGTGCAGGAGCACAGCGCCTTCAGGTTTGCTGTCCAGCTGTATAACACCAACCAGAATGCGACAGAGAAACCCTTCCACCTCAATTACAATGTGGACAACCTGGAGTCCTCCAACAGCTTCTCTGTCACACACGCCTGTAAGTACTGACACCGCTCCAAACATACACTGCCAATTCCAGCTGCTACTACTGGATTTCAACTGTTGTATTTGGTTATTTCAAGTATCTGAAATAGATCTGTTAACTATTCAATTTTTTGCAAGCCCAGAAGACCAAATACAAACACAAAGAGGGACCAATTAAACAAAATAGGCCTATGGCTGATAAAACCACAACAATTTCTCCCAAATTATACATTTCAGCCAAAATTCAAAACACAATCAAGTTCTTTTGGCTGGACTATTGGCTACTTAACCCATAATATATCATCCATTAACCATAGCCTTTAGACTGACTTGTTGAACAAATCAAACATCCACAAACCCATCCTCATTGTTCTCTAAATCCAAGCCTCTTCCAGAAATGACAGATTTTGAGCGGTCGAAATCCTACACACACATTTACTCTAACACCTGCCAAGTTATGGGTCGTCCTAATGCACGCAGCCGTCACTGAGATCCACCAGCTGGATGATAGAGCGCGATGGCCTGTAATTGGACAAAACACAGTGATTTTCTAAATGCAGTAATTCAGTAATTCCAGAGAAGCAGAAGATGAGCGGCACTTGTATGACAGTGTGTGTGAAGGAGGCAGCAAGAAAACATGGCAATGAATCCCAGTGTTTACAACGCTGGATGTGTATGATGATGGATATAATGGTATAGTCGAAGGTATAGGAAGTCAACAATTCACTAATGAAAAAAACAAACTCACATACTTAATTAAAGCGCTTGTGTGTAGTACCACACAGGATAAAACAGAGGAGTGACCGCAATGCTCTTGGTGTAAGTGTCATGCAGTGTTAGAATTGACTTTCCTGTGCATCAGCTATTTAAAACAAGCAGTTAACATTATTTGAATATTAATAATAAACCACAAGCCTTTGCCTTTGTGAGGTACGGCTGAAACAGCAGCTGGTTTCTCTGAATGGTGAAAGATGTATCTTCTTGTCTTATAAAGAACATTACCAGAGCTGAGGTAGATAAAAAGTGATCCAGTGTGGTAATACTGGTAACATACAGTACTCCTCACAGGTTGATGAAAAAATTGAAAAATTTTAATTGTAACGTGAGGTTATCTATTTGCTCATCATGAGAGTGACAATGGACGCTCAGAAGGCTTCCTACCTGTCACTTTTGTCTGTTTAGAATTTTAGCAGACAACCCTTTAGAGCCAGCAACACTGAATGAACTATGACCCAGCAGATTTTGTCTCGCTTCTCAATAGTATAAAACGATGTGGAGTGTTGTGTTGTTGCGGTCACTGGTGGTTTGTGCTGCAGCCCTGGGGAGAAGCTGAGGAAAATAGGCACTCTCTTTCACACAGTCACACATCAACAGTGTCCAGTCCAGCCTTGTACCACAGTAATTACACTGTGGGGTCAGCGCTTTGCTCAAGGGCAGTCAAGCAGTTGTGGGTGATGAAAAGATGCACATTACGCACTACGAGCAAGAGATGAACGCGAGCTCTGGCCATTTTTAAAAAATCTCGTACTCTGTCACTACTGACAATTACTCAACCAGAACAAACATGTACTGAGAGCGCATCAGTAAGCACAGTGCGTATTGGTAAAAGCTCTTTTTCTGCCATCTTGACTACTCTGTTAACTAATGAGCAATGGAAGCGCAGAGGTAGTGGCCATATATAAAACTGGACAAAGCCAGAAAGAGATTTGCTCACTGACTGCTTTAAGTATATTAGCTTGGCAGCCATCTTGTTTTGTAACAACACTGAGAGACAAATTATCACCTTGTTAATCACATCTGGTCAATCAAATACAAATCACGTACACTAAGAATCCAAAAATATTTTAACAAATCTCGATTTATCAAGGCTTTTTGACTGACTCAAAGCTGACATTCACTTCACCGAGGACCATCTGTTAAAATTATTACACAAAATAACATAGGTGTCTGTCTCTTCTTTGCTTTTGGACATTTGGAGCTGTAATTCTTGAAGGCAGCAAAGCTTTTGAGTTTATAATCTGTCATTCACAGCTAGTTTGAAAGTGACTTAACATTTTTATTCATCTCATGCCGCTGTTTAGAGTTCACCTGGGACTGCCGAGCAAGGTTGAAACACAAACGCAATTACCGTGTGATGTTGTATCATGGCCCTATTAAAGATTTAGACCCGAGTCAGGATTCTCTTTGAGGAGGCCTTGATACGGGCAACAGCGACCTTTATTGTCCTGTAGGAAGCTTACATGTAGTAGGTGATATACTGGTGCACACTAAATCCTTGGACACTGTGCATGACAAACGCCAATGAGTTGCTAATTAGGAGCAGCCAGAGCAGTGACTAAGGCAGCACTTGAAAACCTCCCAAACTACACACTTCTTATTTTAGGGCAGTGTATTGCATAACCCGATTGGCAGGTGTTGATGTAGCGAGTTGTTTCTGTCATTGCTTTGACACTCAGCTATTCTGGCATGATTTAAAAGGTTATTCTTGGCACAACTCCCCCTCCACCTCGAGTCCGAATAATGATAATATTAATATGTGATCATGTAAATGTTTGATGCCATTTGTCTGAATACAGCCCATTACTTAACATGTTTTAAATTTACCTTAATGCACAGTATGTATTGCAGGGGTTCCCAGGGGGGTCGCCAGGGGGTTTTTCATACACTGTTTAGTTTAGGACAGCATATATTTGTGAATTGGGGTCAATTAAGAAAATACACCAAAAAACACACCATAATACATTGGTATTTTTAATGTTTTGCCGCTTTAAATTATTACAAGAGGCAATGGAGGACCCACTCCCCAGTCGTTCACATGTAAATTCTTTGGGTTGTGGAACCCCTGACGTATTGAGTCGTTTCCCCTTGTTACTCTTTATTCTTCTCTGTTCCCTGTTGTTTCTTGTAGTTACAGGTAATAGCATTGTACTTCAGAGTATAGCCCGCGCTCATGTGTAATAACACATTAGGGCGACAGTGGCACAAGCAGTAGGGTCGTCTTGTAATCGGAGGGTTAGCGGTTCGATCCCCGCAGGTGTACACTGTCGTTGTGTCCTTGGGCAAGACACTTCACCCACCTTGCCTCCAGTGTCTGCGTACATTGGGGTATGAATGAGAGTGTGAGTGGGTGAGTGGTTCCTTGATGTAAAGCGCTTTGAGTGCCTAAAGCAGGTAGAAAAATGTGACCATTTACCATTAGTTAGGAGGAAGGTCTAAGGATGTGGGATACTCGAAGCTTGTTACTCTGAGCGATTTACTTATTTACGGGACATGACATTTGGTTGTGACATTTCATTCGTGTGTGACATTCATTTGTGTGTGACTTATTTTGGTGATTCTTGATGTCTGATATTGATTTGTTTTTGTCCATACCGACCTCTGAGACGACTCCTGTTGTGATATTGGGCGTTACAAAAATTAATTGATTGATTGATAGTTATTGGGTACACCTTTGTTACACCTTGTACTTTAATGTGTAATTACCTGTATTTACATGTCTTAATTACTTTCTCGTTACCTGTACCTACACATAGAGCTGCGGCCTGTAATCTAAAGTTACCAATTTATTTTATTTTAGTTGGTTTGACTTTGCCAATTGTCACCACCATACAATTGGGATTCCTATTAAGGAAATGAATAAGATATAATAAATAAAACAGGATACAACTGTGTACATGCTTTGTGAAATAAAACACATATTTCAAGAGTATTATTTTGTACATTTTTGCAGTCTATACTGTTCTGTAGTTGGGTCAGTATATAATGATTGTAACAAATCCCTGACGGCAAATGACTGTGTTATTGGCAGCATGAATCAATAGGTTGGAAAGGCTATAGTCCAGCAATGTGTGTGTGCTTGGTTTATTCAATATGGAAAAATCAATACTCTCCAAGCTTTCATTTTCTCTGTCTCATTCTTTTCATTTAAATATATGGCCAGACAAGTGCCAAACTACTTAAATTCATCTTTTTTTTCTTTTAGCTAGTTGAGGTCAGCACAATAACAAGGCATAAAGAGAACACTTTGAATTGCTTTTGACGAAATGGGAACTTGGTTTTATCATCTTGACCAATGTGTGGGATGTATTGATGTGACACAGCGCTCCGGGACATGGCTGATTGTATGCATAAATGCACAAACTGGGAGGTAGCAGCCATTAAAGAGAAGAGGTCAGGGACAGGGGAGACAGGGGCAATGCCTGATGATGGTCTGGATTCACAGGAAGGAGAGATTTAGTTTCTCACTTTAGAAGCCAGCTATCAATAAGATCAAATTACATCCATCAAGGAGGTTATGATTTTGTTTATGTCTGGTTTGTTTGCCTGCGAAAATACCTCCAAACACTTAACATTTGTTCACGCTTTAGTTACATAACGGTATATTTAAAGAGAATGGTGGACTTTGCCATAATATTTGTTGAAAGTTGGTATTTAGATGCAAGCTGTTGTTGCATCACAGTCCAGAAGAAAACTCTGACTTGCGAAGGCCAGTTGCTGGGTGGCACAAACTTTGATGACATTTGGTCCATTTTGTGCAAAGACTTTTATTCTCACTAACTATCCTCCTCTGCAATGACTCACCCGTGTGCGCGTAGACACAAGCTAATGTTAGAGTGCGGGAGTGTGTAGGCACTGGACGGCCTCACTAATGCTCCTGCACCAAACATTTGATGAGGCCAGATATTCTCCCCCTCCACCTCCTCCATAGTTCACTTTCATAATATACTGCAGTTAGTCATTGGCTCTGTTTTATATACAATCATCTGAAGAAGTATGCAAGCTGTTGTCCAATGTCCACAGTTAAATATCAAAACTTATCGCTAATGAAAAACCGGAACCTTTCTCGCTGTAGAGGTGTGCACTCTGGTTTCATCTCCCAACCGGATGAACACAATGACTGAACCAAAAGTCCAGCAATGCATATGGCCCTAGGAATGTGCATTACTAAGACAATGTGCTCTGGCTAAGTGATTAATACTGCTAACTCGAGAAAGCCATCTGGATTGTTCTGAATAAAGCATATTGGCCAATTTGTTTGTCTACATCAATGAGGCCCATTTTATTTTTAGATACGGGATTTTCCCCCACACACATATTGTCTTTAAATCTTCGCTACATTTATTCAGACAAGTCATTATGTAAGCCATTAAGCATTGCCTTGCCTTAATGTTTTGTTGACTCCACTCGCACACAGACTCTTAACACTTTTCCTTCCGCCAAATTTAAAGGTCACCATTGTGGCTCAGTTCTTGCTAGTTACTGCCGCTAACAGTTGTGTCAATATGTAACCAAGCAAGAGTAACAACCTTGGCTTCATCTCATTGCGGTGGAGTCATTTAAAGCGACAAGTCATGAATGATGCATGAGACGAGCTTGTCAAATAGTTTGGGCCCAAAGGGAGCCTTTCTGCATGATCATTTCCATCTTCATTCTTCGTGATACATTTTTCTCGTAGCAGATGTGGCATTTGCAAAGATCGTGGCCTCAGAAACACGCAAGGTTCCTGGTAAGCAGAAAAATAAGCAGCGTTCTGAAATGAAGTTGGTGTCAAACACTTCCTGTTTTCGGTCCAGGTTTTGGGTAGCCAGGCACGGACAGAAAAAAAAATATATATTGATTGATGAAATAATTAATGCGACTACAGCCAGCCATTTTCTCCGTGCAGACAAACTCATCCGTATTTCATTTCTAGGGGAAAAATATCAAACCTCAGAATTTACATGTTGAAATTGTACTTATTCTTGTCTGAAAGTAATCTTAACATGGCTGGAAAAAGAGTGCACAAGTGAATAGGCTTGGGGGCGAGCCACTGGAGATGTGAATGTACTTATATGTCAGCCCAGTTACAGGCGATGGTGATCACTACTGACAAGCTACACTGATGCTGCAGCAAATCGTTGCACTGCAGCGTCCTTCAGAGAATGGGGATTTTGAAAGCTGTGAATTAGTCAATGCTACCTGAGATTACCAAGGGATGACAGGATGTACAGCGTGAGGAGCGGTATGCCAATGTCTGATGAAATATTTAACTCAGACACTGCTTGTTGAGTGCACCATAATATTTTTATAGCATGTCCAAAGGCGTTGAAATGGTACGTCTGACAAAGGAGGAAAGGCTTTAGCTGTGTTCTTTTGTTATTATGTGTATTTTCAGGATTTTTTTGAGGAAAAGTCAGTGGTGGCACCAGAGGTAACAATTGTTAACTCCAGTAACAATGGACAATAATGCAATTGATCTTTGATTTCATACTATGAGTGTTATCGGCTTTGGCTGAAGGTCCGCTATGTACTTCTTTCTTTTGGCATTTATCCTTATATTGCTACTGACGTTTGTGTTGAAAGATTTTGAATTAGCAGAAAAGGGTAAGGTCAGGTTTTGAGTAGCTCCCCCAGTATCCATGTGTCCCTGGAAGTCAATTACTTTCTTCTTCCGTTTCAGAAATCAGTCACTTGTGAGTTGAATTTTCCGTTTGCCCTTGAATGATGCTGTGCTCACATACAGTAGAGTATGTGTAGGTGGAGTATTACAGTGAAATGTTCAGTATCAGAGGCTCATGGCAAGAGATAGATATTTTACTTTCAAAACGGATACCGATGCTTGGAGTTTGAATATCTATCTACCAATATCCGATACCAACCAATACCATTGGGCTTTCTTAAGTAGGTTAACAGATTACATTTGTTGTTTATGTAGGAAACTGGTTGAGTGTTGCATAAATATAGATAACTTCCAACGTAAAGTGATCTGAACATTAATGCATTACAAATATGCTATATCAGTCATTCTTTAACAGCATTTCACAAACTAGACCTTCAATAGTGGCCAATATTATTTAATTACTATCAAGGGAGGGGAGTTGCGCGTCTTCAGATCTGAGTGCTAGACCACCCAAAAAAAAGGACATTTTAGTAAAAATGTGTGAAGGGTTATACAAAAAAAAAGACTCACATACATCTACAAAATGATATTATATCAAAGAGTATTAGCAGACTTTAAAAGTAAAATTCTGATCAAACTTTACTTAAACGTATGGAAAAATGTACTCAAATAAATGAGAGAAACAACTAATCACAAACACATTGTTATGTTTCTGGTGCAACAATAATTTCTTGTTAACACTGCAGACTATATTTGACCTGCCTTCTCTGTTCCCCCGCAATGTCCCTATAATTTTCACAGTGAATAACATGTCAAATATTTGCTTTTACAGCTCATAAAAATAAATAAACAAATAATAGCTGAGATGAACTGAATAACAATGCAAGCAGACACTGATCATTACAGTGAGGCCATAAAATCTCCAGGCTGTGACTACATCACACATTTTAATTATAGAAGGAGTCAAAATGATGTTCCTCTCATTGTACTTGTGTTGCTTTCACGGTTCTATTTGAGATATTTCCTTGACCTTAAATGTTTCATACTTGTTGTCAGAGCTGCCCTTTCGTTTGACTGGTCGTGTGGCTCTGAACATGCTCTTTCCAAATCTTCGCTGGCTGCTATTAGCTTCACAATGGAGCAGAGTGAATGAGGCTTTACATCAGTTAGATTTAACGCTTCAGGTTGATGTATCACAACATATTTGAGTACATTTGTGTGTAGAGATATTCAGCGCATATAAAAGTCTAAGGGGGTCGTTTGCTAAGCGTCTGCGCACATGTAAAATGGAGAGTACGTGGTAAAGTGAAGAAAAAAGCATGTGCAGTTGAGATAAACGCCTAAAGGCCACAGCGCAAATTCAGCTCATGAGACCGTATGTAAAATGAGGCATTATTTATCGGGTGCTGTAGTATTTAACACGACTATGAGGAGGAAAATTGCATGAAAAATGTGCACGTTGGAGAAGCAGGTGTCAACTTTTACACAGAACAGAATAATGCACCAATGTAATGATTTTAAACTTCTTCCCATAGAGCGTACAAACAATGGAGGTAGCCTGCGCGGCATAGCGTTGAGCGCTGGCTAATGAAGCCAACTCACGCTAGCAGTTTAGCCATTTTGCTGTTCATTGATTGTCAAAATCTAGAGGGAATTTTATGATTTAAATCGCCCCTTCAGGTTATTGCCTTATGACAGATAAGACGGGACACTTCTCAGTGTATCATAATTCATTTTTTAAATCGTCAAAATATAAAGTGACTATGTGAAGAGCGAAATTTTACGTAGTCAGTTGAATGCCTCACGGCGTTAGCTGCCGATGCTACCGTTAGCTTAATTAAAAGTATTCTCGCCGACATTTCCTTTTTGCTTAATTTTGGCATATACAGTAAGTGCGAGAATATCAATTAAAATCGCCGTAATCAAAGTAATAATTAAAATAAAAGTCTAAAACAATAAGCATCGTGTCTCCAAAGGCTCAGTGTATGCCCATATATGGAACTTCCGGACGCATCGTGCCTCCGGGACGGCCAGAGCAGCGACAACCACAACCATGTTGAATTTTTGGAGCCTCTATATTTGGTATGTGCGAGTTACGTTCTCATGGCAACCGCAGAGCAAGAAAGCACCTGATTGGCCAGTTATTTTTGTTAATATCTTAAATAATGTTGAAAATATGAAAAGACTAACAACAGAACGGTGTAGCGTGTGGTAAGACAATCACTTGAGGGTCATATTAACAAGCCTATGGCCAATCATGAGGTAAAGAAGGGCAAAAAAGTTTCAAAGAAAGTCCATAGGAGGTTACGGGTTCCGGCGTCAACTTAACCAGCTTCATGGAGGACAAGCTAATTGTACCTCCAATGTTTATACGCTCTATGCTTGTTCCTCTCGCCTCTTGGTGTCTCCGGGGTGCGACCTGTCTGCATATTTTGTCCTTTTATATGTCATCCCGTTTCAAACGCTGCTATGGAGGAGAATATCAATCAAATCTTCATAACCCTTGGTCCCAGGTTCAGCGCTCTGCAGATCCACAAAACACATGTGAACTGGTTTGGCGAACTCATACGAACCCTTGTGCACCGGATGGAGTGTATAAAGTTCAGGATCGTGATGCCATATTGCAACATATTATGGGGTTTGCAGCAGGTTTTTCCATATTTAACTAATGGAGGTGTAAAAAGGTAAAAATACTGGAGTTATCGTTGAAACTACAGTGTGTTAGGTGCATTTACCAACAGTGACTCAGCAGCTAACGGAGTTAATGTTGGTCTATGGACAACGTTTGCAAGTACCCACAAACATGGTGGATTTCCCTGGTAAGAGTGTTTTTCCCAAACTCTATAGAGCTGGCCCAGTGTGCCGTGACCGGGAAGCAAACCACTCAAAAAGCCTAAATATAAAAAATATTTAAGGTTTAAAAAAAAAAAATAATAATAATAATCATTTGTGAACCTCTGTCATTTATCCACCATAAGTTTTATATGTGGCTGTACTCACAAAGCGCTGGCTGAGAAGCACTCGCTTTGACACATAACCTCCTGCTCATTCAGTAAACTCATACTGTACAAATTTGCGGCACTAATAATTAACACAGTTTCTAATTGTAAGTCTAGTGCAACACATCCATAAAATACCAGTTGCTAATTAACAATTAACTTAAAGACATTCAAAGATATCATTTATTTAAGTTAAGTTTGATAATACGCTGACACATTTTATACTAGTGTCTGCTTCGTGTTTTGTTGACTTTTCTTGTTTATTTCATGTGAAATAATGATGCTACTGGCAGATCACACGCCTTATATTATGCAAACACGGCCTCCATCCACCAGCCCTCTTCATTAATAGTATTTTTCTGTTCTTCTTTATCTTCAAACACACATGTTTGCATATCATGTTTATGCACATAAATCAGTTGCATGTTATGTTGGTTGTGAGAGATACAAGGAAAAAAGGATAACACATCTGGTAAAATTGTTTTTCTCTTTTTATGGTTTGTCACAGTTAAAGCATTGGGGGCAGGTAAAACTATTCTACTGTCACCAAAGTAAAATCAAAGAAGCAGGAAACACATGACATTTTTATTCACAACTTTGTGCTTAGTGTAAAGTGCATGGGGAAAAAAACAGCACAGTGGTAGTTCAAACGAACAGAAGCGAGACGCGTTTATAAGCAACTCCAGCAAATAACTGGCCTGGCCAGCCAGACTACATGCTTCACAAAGACGTGTAGAGTCATCTCATTGAGTTCTGAAGGGTGTGAACAGATTAACCAATCAGAGAAACGCATGGTTCGACCAACACTTATGTGTGCAAAAACATGAAATTTAAGAAATATTGCACTAAAAATTGCCATCTTCTGCTAAATCAACATCCGAACTACTAACCTATTGTTATTAGAAGTTAGAAAGTTTGTTCTGAATGATACATGATTTGGGTGTTCAGTCTTCCACATTTAAATGCCGTGTTACAATTCTGTATCTGTGATCAGCCCGATAATAACAAAATCAGGTAATGACGAGCTGTGAACAGACCTCCAGACGCTCCTCCTTTGAACAGAAAGCAGGAGCGTCTGGCTGGCCAGGCTAGTGAAAGACTGCAGCGTGTTCAAGCGTCCAACTAGAAGTGGATGATGCGAGTTGATGATTTTCATCTGAATGAACCTTCATTTTTTAATCCTATCCATGGTATGGAACTAGTGGTTCCTCTTTCACTATCTCCATATAGTATCTTATCTGCTCTTCCTAGTTCTCCTGCCTTAGCCTTCTTATACTGATTAATTATATTAATTAATTTTTGGCAAATTATTAATTAATACAATTCAAACAAATCAACTTTAAAACTAGTTTAGTAGATTTAAAGTTTTTAATATACTTAAAACCACTGAAAGGGTTCTTGCGACCCACATTTGGGGTCTGATCCATGGGTTGCTATGCATAATATCCAATTTCAATCTATTACAACTTTATTTTCAAAATATGTCCTAATACTGCAATACTTCCACTGTGAGAACATAAACACCCTCAACTCGGTGATATAAATCTATTCTCATCACCACTGACTAACATTGTTCCTGATGCTCATTGTGAAAATCATTGATGGCCTCTCTCATTAGGTAATAATTGGTTTGGTTTGTGTTTATTTGAGCATTTTTACATTCTTTGTTTTTTTTTTTGTTTCAGTACGCTCAAAGGGAGTAGGCTGAAGCAATAAAGCTGATATGCGCCTACCCCGTTCAACAAAAATTGAAGTCTCCTTGCTTAAATCTCAGGTGGGAGACTAACCAAACCAGTCCAGTAGCTTGCCATGGTTTTTCTACGAGAATGCCTATAGAGTCTGGCTGTCAGCACTTGTCCAAGATTTTTTGGCATCCCTCTTCTCGCTCTGAAATGCTGTCCCATATGGCTGTCTCTTTAAAGACAGAAGAACTTGATTACTCTTAGGTTTGGAGACTTGTGTCCAGTAAGTTTTTCCAAGACAAATTGAGTGCATTGCAGCACCTAATTAATTACTTTTTAAGTTGGAACCAATGATTTCCATTAGTGCAATCTGTCAATACTGATGGTCTTGGCAGGAACAGATAGAGACCGTGCTGCTGTAATTAAGACATAGCCACTACACTTCTCATAGTGGCACATCCTGCAAAATAATGTTAATATTCTTGAAAACTTTATTATTATTTGATTGGATTGCTACAACAAGCCGGGCAGTGGTGTAGAGTACAGACGCAGTGACTCGACACTAGCATTTCTGTATTTTTATAAGTTTTCTGGCACAGCGTCACTTCTGGTTCTGGATTTGAGATTGGGCAGTTGTCTCCTGGAGAGCTGCAGAGTTTGCAATGGTAAAAAACATATTCGGATTCAGCTGCTGAGAGTGAGAACATTTCTCATAATGGTGTGTCACCACTGACAAGTGTAGATTTACTCTAAGAAGGACAGTACAGCATCAACAACAGCAGATGGAGCCGGCTGGAAACAGCATTTAAAGCCTCAGCGTAACATTACCAGTTAAATACACTGGTCAAAATGTAGAGATGATTCATTAAGACTTCTTTTGGTATAGGACCCTGCATTCTGTTTTTAGAGGTGTTTAAACTATGTACTACAACACACTTAATAACTCTATGTCAGACTAATGTAAACTGAATAACCTGTTCCATTTGCACTGCTCTTTTTGCACTATGTGGTATGCCCACACTCTACATCTGTAAATTCACCCATTTACGCTGCTGTCCTTGTGTTGTGCTAACTTGCTGTTGATTAGATTTTTTTAAATCTTTTTCAGAAGCGGAAGAAAATGGATGGATGGATTTTTATGCATGCCTTATAGTTTTATTCTTTTTATTTTCCATAGTTTAATATTTATCATTATCACAAGTTTATGTTTCATGTTGCACGAGCACACTGAAGAAAATACCTAGTCTGTGAAACCTTTCATTGACAATGGCAATAAAATCTATTCTGATTCTGATCAATCTATTACTAAACATAATGAAAAACAGTTGTGAGATGGAGATATTATTTTGCACAAAAGAGGGAAATGGATGAAAAAAATGTTTTTATGTAAAAGAAGAAGTCCATATTTTCAACGCTAACTCCAAAAGAATGTATTGCCCTCTATCTATATTATACAAAAACAAGATAATATTGAAAATAACTAGCCTTAATGTTTGGAAACCTAAGTGTGCCATGTCCTTAGCCTCTGTCTGTCCTGATAATGTGCCCTTGCTCCCAGACAGCACAGTGTGGACAGGTGCATTCCCATGAGACCAGCCCGACATGGTCTTATACCTGTCCCAGAGGGGAACAGACGGCTCTTTTCTCCTCTGGCATCACTGGAGGCACAGCTTTATGGCAGCTGCAAAAAATAACTTCAATCTCACATCAGCAGGCTTTTTGTTCCCGCCACAAAGTCAAATGATTCTATCCATGGGCAGAATCCTATCTTCTCAGTTTGGGCATACTATAAATTCATGTGTTCTCTTTTCACGCAAGGATGTAGCTTCCCCACTCGCAATAGAGCTTTCCGAATACGTGTTGTAAGATTTGGCACTATGCAGCAGTGGCAGCAATATCCGACTGTGTAACACCAAACGCGGCAGGTTCACCCCTACATCAGCAAATTTTATGATCTGTGCGCAAAATAGACTCCGCTCTCAACAGGAGAAAGCTGAAAGAAGATGAAGTCTCGGAGATGAGTCTGCAACCACCTACTACCTCTGCTGCTTCATGTTTTATTATTGAGTTCAACAGCAGCGGTTCTCAAACTTTTGTTTTATGGCGAGAGCGGCCCGTTTTTTTCCATTAGTGATCCCTCGCAACCTTCCCTCTCCTATGAGCAAGGCCTTCTACAAATAATTATAGTACTATTATGTAATAAAATAGGCCCTATTTGTATTTTTAGTTTCAGTGTAATTGCTTTTGATATTTTTGACAGAAAATACTTTTTTCGTATACCTCCATATTTGTATCAATACATTTTTACAATGTGGGCAGGTTTGCACTCCAGATAGTGAGAAAGCAGCAGCTCAGACGCAGCGGAGCGTATGGTTGTGGTTAATGGCCACTTTGTGTGTGAGTGGGACAAACACAAGTGGAGTTTGGAGGAAGTATCTAGAAAAGAGGCTGCACTTGTAAAGCGAAAAATAAATAGCCTACAGACAGCAGCACTTTTGATGAGCATCAGCGCTAGAAGTCAAGCTTAACTTAGCATTTGATCTGTTGTACAAAATTAACAGATCGGAATCACACAAGCTCTGGTCCTTTCATATGTGGACTACTGCTCGGCAGTTTGGTCAAATGCCACAAAAACCGTGTTAAAAAGGCTCCAGATCCTACAGAATCGAGCAGCCCGGATGATTTTAGGCTGCAAGTATGAAACCAGCTCTAAAGTTTTGCTTGAGAAACTATACTGGTTACCTGTGCAGAAGAGAATAATTGACTCATTAATATCACTCCTGAAAAATAATAATAAGTGTCCTTTGACACTTTATAAAAACCTGTCATTTAGCAAATCAAAGACACAAGTTTAACACCAGACATGCCTTAGCACAGAAATTTGTCCTACCAAAAGTAAAATCTAACCTGATGAAAAGAACGTTCGCATACAGAGCGATGTGCGCATGGAACAGGCTACCAGAAAAAATAACACTGGAAGAGAAAACAATTAAATTTAAACAATTAAAACAAATGTGCTATAAAATGCTATGTGAACAGTACTGAAACTAAAGGGTTATATGGTGTCTGTAAGGAGCGGACAGATGAGTGTGTTAGTGATGGATGGTATATGGCTCTGTATGTGAAAAGATGTGAATATGGAAATGTGACCTGAACTTGGCGACTAAATCCAGAGATACAACTTAGACGTGGGGACTGAGACCTGGATTTGAAATAAAAACTGGACATGAAGGCCTTAGAATGATGGACATGATTTTGAAGTCTGATTTGGTGTTGTATATGCACTTTGAGATGTACATTGTCTATATTATGTCTAGATGTAAATTGTTTATATTGTGTCTATATGTAAATTATTTATATTGTAGCAGTTTTAACTGAGTGTTGGACCCCAGGAAGAATAGCGACAGCATGACTGCGCTAATGGGGATCCTTTCAATAAACAAAACAAAAAAACTGAGAAAAGTTTTAAGCAGTCAGTGACTAATAGGACAAATCGGCGAAAGTGTTTTTTGAGACTCCACCGGGCAGTGCAATAAACTTGTGAGCTGTGTCCAGACGCTGCTTTAGTGCTTTTATGCAATTCCACCGTGATGCAACAAAAATCTCTCAGAACTCAATGACCACAGTTTGAGAATACATTTTCTACAGGAATACTCAGTCCAGGTTCCCACACTTTACTTGAAATAATTTTCCTGGTCATTTCCAGGATTTTCCATGACATTGTAAAGTACAAAAATATATAATGACATTCTGATGATGTATTTTCGCAGCCCTCTCTGCCACCCTCCCTCACCAGTGCACCCCTACTGATGTGATTTAATCATGTAGACTAGTCTATAGCTAAATCCAGTCGCTTTTTGGGTCAGAAGAGATTCTGTTTGAACGTGTGAGCGCCCTGTATTTGATGTTTAATGTTTAAATTAGATAAGAGCACCTGGGAAAGCACAAGTTATGCACTTTACCTTTAGGTCTAAGTATAATCTGATAATTATACTGTTTCGGTTGCTTTTTTGGGGTCTATTAGGCTGTGCAGAATAAATAAAGTCAAACATGCTAACCTCCTGCTAACTTTAGCCCACTTTAAAGCATGAACTGTCCTCTCTGTCAATCTTCTATAGCAGAAAAAATCTCTCTTTTATATTAGACGAATATATATAACGCATAAATGTGAAGATCTCAGTTGATGTTTCCCCATTCATCTCAATGGACATGGCCTCTGTTTTCACCAAAAAGGGGGCGTTAACCTTTCCATTGCGCGCCTTTAAGCTGCATAGACTAGAGGGATGTTTAAACTACAAAGGAGGAAGATATGTAAATGAAATGTTATGGTGAAGGACATTCTGAACAAAACATGTCCCTGATCTCCAACCTTATTCTCTGTGAAATAACAGCACTGTAGCTACGTTAGTGCAAGACTGCCCACATCCACAGCAGACAAACACTCAGCAAACACAATAAAAGCATGAATTCAAACCAAGGCACTCTTTATCTAAAAAGAAGCAATAGCCACTTGAGATCGAGGTTTGTTAAAAGCTCAAGGTAATGGAAGAATGCCTCTCTTTTCAGTATTATCACTCACACTGTTTTAATCCCAAATACAAAAGCATACATACGATACAGATTACAATACATTATTTGACAAAACTCTCTGAATATTTTGGGTCTTCCGTTTTTTGAAATGAATCATTTTTGTTTGAGTGAGTCACTATATGATAAATATGTATTAGCATAAAGGCAGATTGACTGTTGCCTGTGCAGCGCATTAAGCCAATAATCCCTTTCATTTGAACCATTAGGAGTTGTTCAGTTTAGTAGTTGTTTGTTTGTTTGTTGTAACATGACAAATGTGTTCATTTAGTCCCAGCAGGTCATAGTCACATCATTGAATTCACGTTTGATTTGTTGCATTAACAGAAGTCTAGTTAATGATGAAAACTTTACCAGCTATTTTTAAACCCATTTTATACGTCCACTGTAAGCCCTTAACAATTAGATATTTGTGAAATTGCATATCAAGGCATATCAAACTAGTGCAAGTCAAGAGTAATCGTAGCAGCAAACAGTACAGGTCTAACGACGCCTCTAAATAGGTACAAATTATGTGTGCGCTCAGGTAATGAATGAGATTGGGAGCTAGATTTAGAGTCTCCTCTGGGTTCACCATTGATCATATCCGTTGTTACGAGACGCAGGTCATGGCCTTGACGCAGTCCCGCTCGCTCTTATTAAACCATTTAGTATGAACAAATAAAATGAAACGGTTAGCTCCTTGTAAGACCCGGTATCTGCTACAGGAGGGATTTTATAGGCCCCAGCTCATTCCCGTGTCCCAGCAGTTGGTAACCGATAGGGCTTGTTATAAATCTTTTATAGTGCAGCAGAGCCGGCCGCCTGCACATTTGCATGCTCATATTTAAGGCTATTTGTCCATTAGGAGCTATGGCCAGCGCACTGATTTCCACATTATTTCCAGTTGATTACACAGAGCGCTCGCATTCGGACCAAGGGGAAGTGAAGGGCAGTGGGCAGCGCGGCCATGGGGAGCTCACATCCAGCATGGCACACATTCACACTGATATAGCACCTTACATGATTAATGCTCTTTGTGAAGCTTTGAGACTGCCCAGTTGTAAAGTTAAGCTCTCATGTTTGTCAAATTCTTCTACTTTGTATACCCTATGGTCAAAGTGAAGTGAAAATGAACTGAAAACAGTGCAATCTCACACAGCATGATGGGATACTGCAATACATGTTGTTCTTTGGCAACTTCTCTTTAAAATCGATCTAAGTCATACACCTTAGTACGTTCTTGTATCTTTTTTCAGACTGTGAAAGGAGAAGGTAGAGGAAAAAAGAGTTAGCTGCAGCCTCAACTTGTCTCTAGTCCTCTCAATACCTCCCACACATCCTGTTGTTCATATGGATAATTCATTTCACGTTTTGGATATTTGTACAGTAGTATAAGATGGTAAAGTGAAGCTGGGTCGCCGTGGTTGTGTATCTTGGCCCTCATTTCCATGTTAAATCAGGATTCCCCTCTTCAATTGCTATTTGTAAGGCTCTCTCTGATATGGTGATTGTGCTATGATCCTGCTGACCTTTGAGTTTTTGTGTTTCCAGTTTGCTCCCAGTTCTCTCGAGGAGTCTACGCCATCTTTGGTTTCTACGACCGAAAGTCCATGAACACTCTGACCTCCTTCTGCGGGGCGCTCCACACTTCCTTCATCACGCCCAGCTTCCCCATTGACACGGATGTCCAGTTTGTGATCCAGATGAGGCCCAGTCTGAGGGGAGCAGTGCTCAGCCTCCTGGACCACTACAAATGGGAGAAGTTTGTGTATCTCTACGACACGGACAGAGGTAAGCATCGTCAAAGGCACCTTATACTTCCATCAGTATAGATCAGCAGTTCTTAAACATTTCATGCAACTGAGTTCTAACACAAGTATATACAAATAGCTGTCATACATCGCTGTACTCATTTATTACCTGCATCACATTAATAATAAAGAAAAGATCAAAAGGACTCCTGTCAGTTCAAATGCTCTGTGCTGTTCTGGCAGCTTCATGAATGCCCTGTAGCACCATTCATGTGGCTAACACACACACAACAGCGGGAGTCAAGTGGAGAGGAGCAACAAAACAACAAGGTAAAGAGCTGTTACCTGTTCACACTGTGTCCATGTTTCAGAATGAAGGCAGCTTGTGTTAGCAGTGAGCGAAGTTAGCTGGCAGGAATAGGCGGCAGTTTGTCTGGTTTCACAAAGTTTTCCTTCCATTTGAATCGAGCTGAACGGGCTTCGGTGTAACGTTAGTCGGTAGTTCCAAGTCCAAAATATGTTTGAATAAAGTCCCCCCAAAACCTCAATACCGATGCGATATACAGTAGGTTAATCATGCAGCCCTACCATGTACTGTACCTCCTGCAGAAAATAGTTGACTTGGACTAAATAAAGACACAAAAGACTTCTGTTCCACGAAGAAAGGCCAGTGTGGGACCAATGTTTCCTGTTCCCTAGCTTGAGAACCACTGAAGTACATCATCATGTTGCTCAAGAAAAAGATTATTATGCCAAGTCCTGGATATTGTTTTGTAGTGTTGATCAGACTTTAATATGTAAATCCCTCCACCCCGATCCTCATTCTGCGCGGCCTGATGCATTTAAATTTATGCTGCTAATGAGTCTAAATTGCCTTGCTGCGGTTTGAATACAGCTCAGAAGCCGTCAATAACTCCTTCCTTCCACCCAGTGACTCACTCACAGGTGTCGCTGTACAAGTCAGAAGATGTTCCCAATCCTCCAATCGCTGTTTAGAAATCAGCCCTAATTGAATTATACTAAGACAGAGAACAACATGCTCCTCTGCTGCATACATTTCATGGACTCTTGCTTTGCTGATAGCTCTCATCTGGCGCTGGTTTACATTTGACAACAATATATTTGCATTTTGAATGTCAAGCTTTGTTTCGTTCACAGCCATCAGCTAAATATAGACACTACCACGATACGTCAAACTGCTTGTAAAGTGAGATAAATAGAAACATGACAGATGCCTTGTAGGTTATTGGCTCCTACAAATTCAGCACTGATGTTTGTCTTTTGTCTCAGTAAGATGAAGGAACAGAGGAAGAATGGGCATGTCGTAGTGTAGTAATAGTCATTCTTCACAAATAGTCAACTAAATTTAGAAATATAGTGCAGCAGCCTGTTCCGTGTTAGGATTGGTGGTATAGAATGAGTGTAGGAGAGTGGAAAAAGTACAGGCCTACTTTTTTTTCTGACGGCCTAAACTAGGTTAAAATTGAGGAGGTCAGGCCAGGATTATATGATAGAATCGGTCCAAATGCAGATGATTGTTTGTTGTCTATGGTTAGTATAATCTATCCCCCACAACTTTAAATGTCTCCTCTGTCAACAAAACACAACTAAGTGGACAATATATAGTATATTTAACACTTATTTTGGAACCTTTTAAACAATAGAATACATTAACCAACACAGGTTCCATGTAGCTAATGTTGTCTTTCTCATTAGCATTTCTTACAGCAAATGTATTCACGCAGACATATATTGACTTGCCTTTACAATAGTTTATAAAATAGGTAATTAAGTAGTCATTAAATGAAGCTTTACACCCATGCTGCATATCTCTGAATTAGCATGAGCAATAACCCTGTATGGAAGCTGACATTTATGTAACATCAAAACTAATAATACACACACACTTAATGAACTATAAAATTGCAAATCAAAGCGGCACTGCTCCCATGAACAGACAAAAACCTACCGGGCTTACACACTAATTAACTAGTCACTACTTTTAAAATGTTTTGACACAGAGATGGCTAATTCCAGCGTTTCTTAGCCTCCGCGCGCCGTAAACTTATGACTATCCAGCATCCCACTTACTTTGCAGATGTAGGTCTAGATTTTCAAGGTAAGGAGTCTCTGCAGGTGCAAGTGTCCTGTGGTGCATCTAAGGTATTTTTAAACCACGACAGAGCATTTCTAGGACATGAGCGCCCTTCTCTTCCCCCGCCCCGCCTTGTATCTGCAATCCAGGTGGGTGTCACGTACTGCGGCTGCTCTGCTTAAAGCACACTCAACCACTACACACGCTCCATTTTGTCAAGTTTTCAGGAATTAAATTCACATCACTGCTTAGTCATCTGTCACCAAGCAGCAGAGTAAAGTGTGCGGCTTGGAGAGACCCTTACAGCTATAAAAGTGATTTATACAGGCCCTTTGAGGCATGTTAAACTACTTTAGGGACTTTGTTAGTGTAAAATTGTTTGGGAGCTGTGCGTGTCATTGATCTGTGTGTCAGAGACAGATTTTGCACGCAGATAATTGGTTAGGTGGCAGTAAAAGATAGAGAGGGGGAAAGAAAAGCTGCTAAAGGGAGAAAATGGTTTGTGAGGTCTCCAGGGCGCTATCAGCTGTCTCCTCGTGCCCCCTGGTGTGGCCCCTGTCACTGGCTTGGCTCTGTTGACCTCATAGGCCTGAAGGATGGCAGCGCACCATCTGTAGCCTTCCACCATGTTCACAGAGCAGGTAAACACTAGAGTTTAGCACTTGTGTTTTCATATTTTGGATAGTGCAAAAAAATTTAATAAACACTACCTTTACCATGAAGATGCACCAAACGTTTGCTGTTGTTTAGTTTAAAAATAAGATTAACAGGCAAAAACTATTGTGACTGTGAAAAGATTATGACTGTGTATGTGCAGTGCAGTATTATAAAATGAGAGTGTGACCTTTAATAAGAAGCTTGCCTGATCTGCACAAGTCTTTCATCAGAGCTAAAGAAGTCCATGTAGTGTGAGTCGCATTAACATGGAGCTGTCGATCCTTGGTGCACTCCTCGCTGTAGTGGACTCGTCTTTCCTTTCATCACAGACCATAAGAAGGATTTCACTTCTCTAATAGCCCCCAGGCACAACTCACATCAAAACTCCCGATCAGCGTGATGGGGTTTGACTGTAATAGAATGTAAAATGCCTAGAGATACCACTTATTGTAGCGGAGCATGAACTCTGTTTAATTTCCAGCAATGGTGCCCACATCCAGAGCCGGCCCGACTTTCATGTCAGCACAGCTCTTCACATTAAGTGCACTGCTCTTATTTAAATGTTTCTCCTAAATTTTCATTAGTGTGCACTGTGCAGCAAAAATGTTGACGTCTGTCTCTGTCATTAAAAGACAGATTGGTTTGATTAACGAATCTCATCTGAAAGCAATAACTAAAGAAGCCACTTGGCTCCAGAAACACAAACCACTGCACAACAAGGAAAAGCCTCCACCAAACCATTAAAGGGCGACTGCAGAGCAACATCACCTATTTATCCGGGACACGCCGCAGATGAAACGTCCTCATTAAACACTCTAATGGCCACTGGCACAAAAGACTTCTTGAACTGAGAACATCTGGGCTTCAGCATCTGTCCACTCAGCTCAGGCACCCATTTATTTGTGGGTAGGCCGAGGTACTTATACAACACCCACAGTTAATTAATTGGGACATTTATTGAATTTAGTTTTGAATTTAGTGAGTAAAACTTTAAACTGTAAATCTGTACTATTTCAGAATATGATAGCTTTAATACGTTTGTGTAGGTTCTTAGTCGTACAGGATCGTAGGCAAAAATTCTTTATTCTTCATCTGTACTCTGTAGTTGAAGTGTAGGACGTTTCGATCTTAGTCCAAAGATCGTCATCAGCTACTAAAGACGTGAGCACACTGTGGGCCTCTTAAGAGCCCACTTTAATAGTTAACTAATTCTAACCATTGCCAACAGCCGGTATAGCCAAACTGGACTGTAATGTGCTGAACCCGTCATATTTTAAATCACGCAAAATCACACATTGTGTGATTGTTAAACATTTGCTGCAACCCAGGTACAGGACTCATGTGCACTAAAGCAGATGATGGCCTGGTGTCTAGTGGGTATAATGACACCTCAGAGCCAACGATATCTACAGCTTCCTCTTGTCTTTTTTATTCTCAGTTAATGTGCTGCAGAAAGTGTGACATGAACATCAGCTATGACTGTATCCTTTCCGTTTCATAGACTTTGCATAATGCAGACTAGCCTTTAATGTCATTTCCCAGTCATCAAAAAGAAAGACAACATCTAAGAGCGTTAACCGCAGCTCCTTCCGCGTTCCGCTGTAGCTCTGACAAATGAGGCAGGCCCGAGCGTGCAGGCATTTGCATGGGCGTGTAATCACTGTGCCCCGCTGCCCAATGTCTGCTCGGCTTCGTCTCCACCAGGAAACCTCTGATTAATTGCACACTGCTAAAGAGCTGCTCTCAGCAGTCAGGCACGGGCCTCATTAACAGAGTGGGAGAAGAGACTGAGTGAGATGGAGCAAATCTGGCACAAAACAGCTGCTCCCTCCTTCTCCAAGATGGACACATATCAATAAGCCCTTGACCTGGTCCCTTCAGGTAACAATGGGCCTCATTCATGAACATCTTCGTAAAAATCTTCGTAAAATCCGTACGTACGAAGGCACTGCGAAGAATCAGCGCCAGATCCATGACACACTCTTAATGGGGGTAAACTGTTGGCACCTGTGTCTTGAGGTTGGTGAATGCCAAATAGGAAGTGCGTGCGTGTTAGGACCAATTAGCATATGTCACCGCCTTCATTCGCCATAAAAGGATTAGAAGTGCCGTGTGCATCAGACTGAGCCTGAGGAGGAAAAATGGCCAAACGCAAGTCCAAACTGACAAACTTGGAGAATTCCAAAGGGAAAAAAACCTGAAATTCAACGGAAATCGACGTCCTTCTTCAAGGAGTAACGGCAGTGCTTAATTTCTAAATCCAGATTTTCAGGAACACTTGTGTACTGGGTGGATTTTATGGGGGAACGGCCCAAAATAATTGCATATTTAAAAGTTGTTGGAGTATTTTATTTCCCGGATCCAATTAAGCTCAAAATTCCGATTTCCCGGAATGCGTTCCCCCAAAAGCCGGATCAAATTAAGCACTGAGTAACGGAAAAGAAAAAATATACTGCGCTCCACGGTGGCGCGAGTGCGCACATGTTTTTGGTTATTAGCCACCTCTTGTTCGGTCTGTGGATTCGTTATGAGCCACGGTGCCACCCGTGCCACCCGCGTACCCGCGGTCACCTATAAAAGATCGGGCAA
>OMNZ01110489.1:0-10593 GCA_900303255.1 Lesueurigobius sanzi
AACGAATTCAATTACTTTGCTCAATCAGTGTACTGTATTCTGAATACTTAGAATACTTTCACCTTGATTTGCATTGTACTTTTGTATAAATATGGATAAATAAAACACTTTTACACCTGTTATTAACATATTTACCTTTATGACATTATTTACATGAACCGTGACAAAAGGTGTTTCAATTTTTTATTTTGGTAGCTAAAATTGAATGACTGTGAATATTGCAATGTATTCCTTTGATATTTAAAAAGTAACTGTATTTGAAATACCCTCAAATGAGAGTATTTGTACCTGAATACAGTTACTCAAAATGAGTATTCTGAATACGTATTTTAAATACATGTATTTAGTTACTCCCCAACACTGCCTTACATTTATTTCAATCAGAAAAGCAAAGGGAAGAGGACAACATTTCTTTTTCCAGGACATTTGTCATTTTTTGTTTTTTCCCATGTGTTTTCCATGACTAGAATAGAGGCAGGTAATTTTCCAGGTTTTCAAGGTTTTCCAGGTAGAGTGGGAACCCTGACACACATGTTGTTGTTGCGCGTAAAAAGGAGAGCCAAGATTATGGCTAAAATACAGACATGGCACAGCTTGATCCAATTTGATAAATAGCAAATCAATTTGATTCTCTAACACAGTGGTTCTCAACTGGCATGGTGTCAGGACCCACCATCAGTCTATAAAGCCAGGCTGTGACCCAAATAAGAATTTAATAAAAAATATAAATTATATAAAATGCTGTCTTTTCCTATAAATTATAGTTGAATAAACACTAAATAATCCTATACAGCTCAAATTATGATAACTACAAAATAAAATAACTAATTCTAACAGACTTAGGAATCTTTTTGTGCATCTTTAGTAGATAAATATTTTAAAAATGTCCTGACCCACCATTGAGAACCACTGCTCCAACAAGTAGCAGGTTCTTCACTCGGACACAAACCATCCAAATAATTGCAGCTTGGATTTGTCACCATTTGTAACCCTTTGGATCGTTTACTACAGCTGAATAAAAGATCAGCACCAGTACAAAAAGTATGCAAGTCTACTGCTTATTACTACATTTAACATATTTTGATGATAGATTTTCTTTATTGTCGCTCAGACGGTCCGACATCAAAGAGCATTGATTGTAACTCAGGACCAAAGTCTGGAATCCAAAATAGCGCAACTCCTAAATGGTGCAGTATGTTCCGTGTATTTGAGACACGTGTACCGCTGCAAACGACCCTCTACTTATTTAGTGTTTGCGATATTTCAACAGATTACTTCCACCCAGTAACAGTACTTCGGGAGCATGAACAAGTCAATACAAGTGTTCTGATTAAGGTTGTGCTGCGTTTTCCCTTTTCCACATCATTGCTTATAAAACAGTATGTAAGCAGTGTCACAGAAGTATAAAACATTAATACTAAAACAAAAGAGACTGTCGCAGCTCAATAATAAATACTTAAATAGTTCCTTGGTACCTGAGTGAGGACAGGGCGCCGTACAGGGGCGCAGCACCAACAGCGGATGTTTAGTCCCCGTTTTGTTTCACTTTCAACATGAAAGCTCGCGTCTTTAGAGTCTTTAGTGTCTTTAGTGCAAATGACAGAGTCAGTGTTGAAATCAACTCGCCAATACAGGTTCAGGAGTCGGTGTTCTTTGGCGGTCTGTAGGGCAGCGCCGGGACAGGCCTGGAAACAAGAGGGGAAGTTATTATTATATCTTATATTACCGAATGGAGTACTTTTCTATGTCAACAATTCAACAAACTACTGCTCACTCTAAGCTTATCCAAGAGTAGGGCCTGACCGATATGGATTTTTGAGATCCAATACCGATATAAAAGTTATGTAGTAACTTATGGACATAAAACACACAATAATAAATTCAAATTTTATCTAAAACTAAACCAATAAACCAAAAAGTTATACAAGTATTTGCTTTTTCTTTCTTGTAAAATATCCGTGCTATGCTCAGCAGTTAGAGCATAGCTGATTAACCTCCGTTGTGCTTTCAAACTACAATTTTTAACTACTTTCTATGCAGATTTTCAATGGGATTTTTTACATCCAGCACCAGGAAGATCCTGGATGAGAGCAGGATTGTGGACCTCCATGAAGAAAAAAAAAACAGGGATGCTCTGTGCTGCTGCAGTGACGCTTCGGTTATGGTTTTACTGCCAGCTTTGCCAAAGATTGAGAGATAAGGAAAGGCACAAATCCTCCAGCCAGGTGATTGTGACCGGCTCGACATCTGGAGATGGGTCCCTGGGCGCTGCACTGCGGTCGCCTACGTCTCCTGACATATTGCCCCAGTGGCATCGAAGGATGGGTCAAATGCAGAGGACAAAATTTCCACGGGGACAATAAAGTTCAAGCATTTCCTGAACACGTAGGGAGTGAAATATATTGGGGAAGATTCAAAGATTACTCAAACAAAGCTCCAAATATGGTATTGTTGATGGACAACGTTGTAACACAGTAAAAATAGATTCAAATCCATAAAAATTCTTCAAATTACAAAATAGACAAGGCTAACACCCCCGCTCCAGCCTTAACACCACCAAAAAGGATCTTCAGAAAAGGCTTGCCTGCGCCCATCAACTACTTTAAAACAAAGAGCACGACATCGAAAAGCAAGTCTTCGACAAACAAGATCTTCAGAAGAAGCTTGACGAAGCGTATAACCTGCTTCACAAGAAAGAAGCCTCTTCCACAAAACAAGTCCTGGCAAACGACGATCTTCAGAAGAAAACTCCATCAGGTCAATAAACCGGGCAAGCAAAAAGAAGACCACGTAGAAAAACAAGTCAGAGCCAATGGAGATCTCAGGAAACAGCTGGACCGGTCAGAAGCGGAGACAGAAAGCATCAAAAAGCGGTTAAAGAAGTGTGAACCAGACAGCGGAGACAGCCAGACCAGGAGTGGACACACAGCAATAAGCAAATTAATTGGTTGTTTCAGCTCAAATAGATGATCAATTTACCATTATTGTTCTGATTTATGATTCTAGATTACCAATAATTTAGCAGAGGTATCGAAAAATGTTAGAAAAATCTGAACTACGAGTGTCCAGGGAAGAATTGTACAGCAAACATCTATATTTTGACATATGGCCCGCCCCCATAATAAAGAATCTGGCTGCTTTGCCTCTTACCTGCTGGGTAGGGGGATGCTGGGTGGAGGCCTGGGCACAGTGGGTATAGGGATGGGCCTGAGTGCAGTGCAGTGGAGTCTGCTGCCACCTTCAGACAGACTGTTGAACCTACGGGACGTCCTCAGCACAGGGTCAGCAGGGAGGGGCTTGGAAGGGGGGCTGGGCTTCTCCGAGTCCTGCACACAGAGAAGAAAGGGCTAGTTTACTGATTTATAGATGTCTCATAATTATAGTTATGGATAATCACCATTCTTTATTTGAGCAGTGATAACCCAACTGCTCAAATGAAGAATGATGATGATGATTGTACATGTAATATGCACATAAACACATGACATTTTTAGGATGCAACAAGCTTTTGGTTACCAATTTGCCTAAAAGACAAATCCACAGTGTGCATTTGGTCACTTCCAAGGAAGATACGTATGTACAGTGTAGAACTTTTGTTTGTGTGTCCCTATGAGGTAAACATGTTCAATTCAAATATGAATTTTTATTCACTATTTGTCAAAGAAATTGTATGTATATTATCAAAAGTGTTTCTTAAACATTCATATTGTAATATGTGACCTGTACTTTAGGAATGTGCTTGCTCTGCGCTGTGCCGACCAATTATAACTTCTTAAAGAAATTGTTGTTCTTCTCATGACCTTGTAAGATAAAGTAAAACTGTGTGTGCTCGTTACTGGAAATACCTTTCTCATGTGCTCATGTGCTGTTTTTGAATAAAAAGGCTCAGAGGGGAGAGAGAGAGTCAGAGAGGCTAACAGATGAAGCGAAAGCGGGCTTCGTAACTCTCTCCCTTGCTAGCATTGAAAAATCTCTGGTCTTGACTTGTGATTTAAAATCGTGTTATATTTTTGTGGCAGAAGTAACCGACAGTCTCATGTGTTGCCAGTCAGGGCAACAGAAACATACTGACACAGGAGAGTCTCATGTGTTGCCAGTCAGGGCAACAGAAACATACTGACGTAACCGAGATTCTCACGTGTTGCCAGTCAGAGCAACAGAAATACTCTGACACTATTACAAAAATATTTTACAGGAATTGGAAGGGAACAGGAAGTGACACGCACAGAGGTTAACAATTCATAATGGTTGCCAACTATATTATACCAATGACAGATGAGAGAGACAGAATCCTGTGAGACTCTACCTCTATCTATGACATTAACTTTTTCCCTCCAAATTGTCTCCATTAAATTGACACTTCACTAATGTACACCTAAGATGAATACTTTCCAATGATTATCCATCAAACGAAGTCATATGCACTTTAAAGCACAGTTATTCAATTACTATGTCCATGCAGCTATAGTATATTGTAGTATAGGGTGAGTCCCAGTTTTGACCACTTTGTCCCATATCCCCGTGACGATTTTGCACAAGTTTAACACCAGATCTGTCCCGATTATGACCAATGTGACCCCAAAACAACACACACCGCTTCAAAATGGATGTCTTTGGACCATGTAACTGTAGATGGCAAAGTATAAACCAAATAAAAACCTCCATAGATTCTTACATGACGTTCAACATTAAAGGCCCTGTACCTGATATTTTTGCTTTCATTGTTTGCAAAGTTTGATGTTGAGTGAAAAAATAGCTTTCAGAAATATCGACTTTTACAATTATATTACTATTTTACTCCGCAAGCAGGAAAAGACATCAGATACAGGACCTTTAACAGTCAGCGTGGGAAAAAGACAGTCAGGATTTGGCTGCGACTCATTTCCAAATTGTGTCCCGGTTTATAATTCGGATAATCTGCTCACCCCCAGATTGTAGTACCTTTTATAAACCCGCCAAACACATGCTACAATAAATAAATAGATTTTAAAAGTTTGGTTATTTGCAAATTAGTTTTCCTTTTAAGCTTTTATTTGGGTCACCCACAACAACAGGCACAGGTCAAACTTATTTAAAAGCACACACAACATTCATCATCAACACAATTTTTACGGTGTCAAGAGTTTGTGTTTGTTTTCCAAAGATAACAGGACTGAAATCCACTCTTCTCGCGCACTGCCTGATGCATACTAATGTAACGCGGACTCCAATGTGGCGTTGCCGGCTTCCCCTTTGACATTCATTTAAAACCCAGCACAGGCCGCGTGCACATTCATCTTACCTTTAACAACTGTATGCAAAGTAAACCAGTGAAACGTGAGTAATGAGCGATGTCACCTGCATGACTTGTGTTTAATATGGATTAGATGTAAAGGAGGAGTGGATGTGTGGCGCTAGAGGGCACTGTGTTATCGCGGTGGCCTTTCTCGCATAAAGGGAGCCCGCGCTGTGCCAATAGAAGGTTATCTCAATGCGGTAGTGCTGTGTGGTAATCTACAGCGAGCAGCAGAGGCAGTGATAAACATGCTGTCCGCCATCACAGAGAGCTTCAATAAAAATGCCATTCAAACTGGGTACACTCCAGTCGAACATATTCTTAATGTATTTCAGGGTTTTCTGTTTGCATGTGAGCGTAACAACACATCAGAAAATGCCATAATGGGAAATATAGAGGTGTGATTATTGGTCACGCTAAAAGATATTACATCAAATGAGTATATGCATTAAGAGTGTAAAGTGTTTTGTAATTTCTCAGTTGTACAGGAGTCTTCCATTATTGCAAAAGTTTTCAGAAAAAGAAACAAGCTGAGTAAACAAAAGGCCAGTGCTAAAGCCAGGTCCAACTTCTCCCTAGAGGAGGGTACAAATGCCACTTTCCAAACCAGAGGAAACTCAAGATCAGGCACTATACCAGATTTTTCAAGAAGTGTTGAGACATTTGTTTTGTGCTCTTTCAATATACTCAGACATTTGTGGAAATGAGACTGGGCATTTAATTATGGAGCATAACAAAGGATATTGCAGGCTTGTTTTCTCACATTTTTTAGAGACAGTGACCCTGAAAAGTGACCCTGCAAGTTATAAAACGTGCTAATACTGTGATGAACTGGGATGATAGAACTGTGCTAGGAAAGTTAAGAATGAGCTTGGACCACAAGTTTGTTTGTTTGTTTTGTTTATTTGGTTGGGACAGTGCATGTTAATGAACACACATGAGAATGCATGTAAACACGCCACTCAGTCTCATTCATCCTGACCTATTGCACATGCTTTTAGAGGTAGGGGAAAACAGAGCACCCGGAGGAAACCTACACAGACATGGGGAGAACATGCAAACTCCACACAGAAAGGCCTCGTCCTGGCCCCTTCTACAGTGAAGCACGAGCGCTAACCACTGTACTACCCAAGTAACCTGTGCCGCCCAAGTATCAATTTAAATTATTTGGTGCCTCTTTCAATGTTTGTGAAAAAAAAAAATCAGGGATATCGCATCTTGGATGAGGTGAAACCTTGTAAAATCTCAACAACCTAGTCCAAATAACTACTTTTGATCTGATTCAATGTGAACAGATTCATACAATAAGAAAGGTGGGTGAAGTGTCTGGGACAGAACGATCGCAGCAGAAGCAGCACAGAAACCTTTAGATTTGAGGGTGACTGATGTAGGTTCTCTGAAATTGCATCTAATAAAACTGACACAAGAGTCATCACCTTAACATTCACCAAGAAAATAGTGAGGCAGGTTGCTTTAAATATGTTGAAAAGAAGCTAAACTTTCTCATCCGCCACCTTTTCAGACTTGTTTTCAAATGAGGTGTCGCTAAAAGCCAAACTCTTGTACCATAGAAATGGAAATGACCATCAAATGTCACTAGTTTGACATTTCTACTTGAATGGACCGAGCACAGCAAAATATCAGGACTGCTGACCGCTAATGCTTTATTGACGTGGTGACCTCCAACACGTCAATTATATTAAGTGTCAATGTGTTTTTCCAAAGCATATGCAGCGGGTTACAGAAGCCAATAGCTCATAACACAAAGGTATGTTCAAATCAACAACAGAACAACACCGCAGATGAATAGGGGAAAAATGGAAATGGAGGAATATCAATTTGAAACTTTTGGTGTTTTTTTTGGCTTTATCCGGGGTCGGGTCGCGGAGGCAACAGTCCGAGCAGAGATGCCCAGATTTCCCGATCCGCGCACACCTCATCCAGCTCTTCCTGGGGGATCCCAAGGCATTCCCAGGCCAGCTGAAAGACCTGGTCTTTCCAGCGTGTCCTGGGTCTTCCCCGGGACCTCCTCCCAGTGGGACGTGCCTGGAACACCTCTCGAGGGAGGCGACCAGGAGGCATCCGAAACAGATGCCCGAGCCACCTCAGCTGGCTCCTTTCGACGTGGAGGAGTAGCGGCTCTGTTCCAAGCTCCCTCCGGGTGACTGAGCTCCTCACCCTATCTCTAAGGGTGCGCCCAGCCACCCTGCGGAGGAAACTCATTTCGGCCGCTTGTATCCGGGATCTTGTCCTTTCGGTCATGACCCAAAGCTCATGACCATAGGTGAGGGTAGGAACGTAGATCGACCGGTAAATCGAGAGTTTCGTCTTTCGACTCTACTCCCCCTTCACCACAACAGTCCGATACAGCGACCGCATCACTGCAGACGCTGCACCGATCCGTCTGTCGATCTCCCGCTCCATCCGTCCCTCACTCGTGAACAAGACCCCGAGATACTTGAACTCCTCCACTTGAGGCAAGGACATTATTGCATGTTTTCAGTCATTTAAAATTTCCATCTAAAAATAAAACATTTTATGCACAAAAATGGCAAAATTTGACATTGAATGGTTTTATTTTGTTGATTTACAAAAATATGTACAGATGGGATTGTCGATGATGAAATAGTTTTTAGTGAATACATCTGTAAAAACTCAAATTTCCCCTTGTTTTTTAGGGTTCAAAACTCAATATATCAGGATTGGAATGAATTAACTATTGACAAATCTTCAAAATACTATTGTTGATGTCGCCAAAGTATAAGAAAAAAATTTCATTGAAGTTCAGTGCAATAATTACACTCATTATTGTAAAGAGTAGGTCATTTATTTGTTTCCAGGTGAAAGTTTATACCTAAGAGAGCCCAAAAACCTTTAAATTGAAAATTGAGTTTTGCCTGCAGTGTCTCCCCTTCTTCAACAAAGTGCACCGCAAAAGCTATTTGAATGTCTTACACCGGCAGAAGATATTTTTTTGAAAACCAATAACCCACATGAAAGCTGCAGAATCCCCCACTGATCTAACTTGGTTCAAAGGACGATGGGTTGAGGGTTTGAATCCCAGAAGGACACTGTTTGTGAGTCTGGGGTGATGCGTTCATGCAACGGGGGACTCATCAGATGGCATTAATGGGATAAAAGCGAACATTAATTGGAAACGACACAAATAAATTTCACATACAGTCAACAAGCCACTGTTGCATGAAAACACTGGTCTCTAGGGAAATGTGTTGAGAGAAGGTTGAGGCTTCAGTCTGTTTACATTAAGATCATCAGCCAAAAGTTTTAAATATCGCACACAAGAGAATGTACTTGGGTTTAGGCAGGAAACTAGCTGTAATCAGTGTCCAGTGTAGACCTCAGGATAAATAGGCCGGTCAGTATTTCAATCAGTGTCAAGATGACTTTAAGAGCTGTTACAATTGAATATAATATACAATAGATGTGATTATCTAATTTACAGTTGTGCTCAAAAGTTTATTCTGTCAGGGTATGTAAACGTATGAACACAAATAACACAAAAACCTTTATTTCACTCATGGTTAATGGTTGCATGAAGCCATTTATTGTCAAAAAACCTGTTTGTTTACGCTTCTCAACTAGAAACTAGCCAAATGTCCCTGATCAAAAGTTTACACATTGTGCATCTTGAAACAAACTTTTCTGAGAGTCCAATTTTGTCAGAGAGTCCTGTATTTCAGCTGAAGTGAGTTTTTCTTTGCTCCTGAACTATTTTCCTGGCAGTTGTTGAAGGTCATGTAAACGTTAGATCAGGGACATTTGAGTAGTTTCTGTTTCATTATGATTTCAAAAGAGTAAACTCAGTTCTTTGACAATAAATGGCTTCACACAACCACTAACTATGAGTGGAAAAAAGGTGTTTGTGTTATCATTCATATTCTATGAAAAAGATTAAAAGGTCTGTAAACTTTTGGCCACAACTGTATTTGTTAGGGTCTGGGAGCAAAAGACTATAACAACTGCATATTTTTTTTCAGAGCTACCAAGGTTGGGGTGGGCTATATTTACAAAAAAATAATATCTTGATATTTGGGATCAATCGTTTTGCAAACCGTCAAAATGATGTAAAAATTTTCTAGGAAACGCATTCATTTAGATCGATGCGTCGTCAAAAACCTAATCATCTTGAATAAACTGCAAGAGTGCAGGAAAAAAGGACATTATTATACATTTTTGAGATATTCCATACTGTTTACAGATTATTTTTTTAGCTGCAGTTTTGGCAGCTTTTTGTTCATTTCTCGACTTTGAAGATGTACTCGATATTGTAAATATGTGCATCTTCCAAAAAACAATTTCGATATCATCTTGTAGACTATAGATAACCCACCTCTACGGAATCAGAAAACTTTATTATTAACCCCATGAAGGGCAATTCTTTGCAGCAACCCGGCCAGACAAAAACGAAATTCAGACAAACAAGTATGTGCCCCAACAGTTCACAAGAGGATTTCATCGCAAACACACCTATATTGTATTCTGACACTGACAAATCCCCCCCACGCTCTTCCAAACAGACGCTAAATCTTGCTCTGGGAAGACGAGTGATCAACGAAGATGGAAAGGAACCCATGCGTCCACCAGTGTAGAGCCAGAGCCCCTGTGCTGTGTAATGTGCGTGTGCTGGCTCAGACTGCTGCCTTGTTGAGACATTTGGGGGCTGTTCACAAAGCTTAATTTAAAATGAAAGATTGTTCTGTCCGCGGTGACTGCAGAGAGATCTACGAGCCCCGGGGCGTATAGCCACCTTTCAAAAAGCCACATGAGAAGTTGAAAAATGCATGTGTGTCCGGCCAAAAGCAAAGGCATTTTTCTGAGTTTCTAAAGATGACATTTTTGGAGAGGTATAGTTTTCAGTCATCCAAGCGTGTGAGCAGTGCAGGAGGCTTTGGGGCACCAGCTTTGCATATATCTGCCACAAATGCGTGCTTAACCAACAGGTGTCATGCTGCTTGGTCTCCGATACAGTGCTGTCTGTGCTGACTCTGTTGTGAGTAACAGCAGTTGCCTTGAAGCATTAATGTGATGAATTAAAGAGAGGTACAGTGCAAGGACGGCAGGGGAGCATTTCCCAGTCAGAGCATTGAGTTAACTGTGTTTAACACATGGACAAAGGTGACGGTGTGCAAAGCTCATGACAATAACAATCAGCATGAGTTTTATTGCTAATGTCAGATGTCAGTGATAGGTTTCATTTTTCTTTTTAGTGCAGTGGAGCGACATGGAACATAAATGAGTAAAAATGATAAATAAAAAGACTATAAGGGCAAGCAAGAAAATTGAAAAATAAGAGATAC
>OMNZ01110490.1:0-12786 GCA_900303255.1 Lesueurigobius sanzi
ACTGAACTGAAAATTTTATGACTGAAGTTTGGAGACAAAAAAATTTAAAGATGTTTTTCAGTGTTAAAAAAATTCAAAGTGTAAAATTCAAAGACATTTAAAATTCACAAAGTGACGACACAAAAAATCTTCCATACAGTCCTTGTAATCTGCAAATAGCACATCACAAATAAACATGACAAATTAAACTTTCACCACTGCTCAACTGTTCAATCTTACAACAATCTTAGTCCCAGTAAATGAAGTATAATTTGATCCGTTTGTCTTAATTTAAGTGTAAAAACTGACCCCATTGGCAGATTTCTTTAAATTCGTTTACTCAAAGCAAGGGCAAATATACTTATTTCTAGATTACTTTGTGCAGTGTACCTTTGCATGTCTTTCAAAATGCACCTTGACGTTTCCTTTTATGTGGGAAACCATTAGTGTGATCATTTCAAGCCTCTGTGAGTAAAGTGCTCGTCTGTGGCCAGGTCTCTTCACGGGAACGAGATCTCGGAGCTGCAGAGGGGGATCTTCAGCGACGTGGCCTCTCTGTCTCATCTGTGAGTGTCAACACATCCGCAAGCACTTCATGCAGTTCCTTTAATAGCCGCGGCCTATAGTACACCAGGAATATTACAATGATAATATACTGGACATAAAGATGACAGCGTCTCCTCGGATCTGGCTGGAGCTGGTTTCTTTTCTTCTGTTGTTGAGAGAATAATGCCAGTGCTTCTCTCTCGGTCTGTCTGTTAGAGCTGGGAGATTTTGGAATAACAATTATCACGATTTCGTTCTCCCACATTGATCGCTCTGGAGGATTGATCATCACTTTCTATAGGAAGACGTTTCCATAGAAACAACATTATATGGATTTTTCCTCCATATTTATTAATCTCGATTTTTGGTTCAATACTGTGTTTTTAAAGGGAGACACTGCGGCATTTAAAAAATGCTGCAGCCAAAATTATAGGCAGTTTCCGTTTGTGTAGGTTCTCAGTCGTGCAGGAGTTGTCCATCGTAGGCAAAGACTCTTCGGTCTTCATCTGTACTCTGTAGTTGAAGTGTAGGACATTTCGCTCTTATCTTATCCTTCTTATCTAATACAGCGAAACGTCCTACACTTCAACTAGAGAATACAGATGAAGACTGACACGTATGTATAGAAAAAGATTCTTCAGTCACGTGACCTCCGCCATTTTGCTGCCTGCTGCTTGTGCAGTAGTGTATCAGTCTACAGTGGGGAAAAATGTATTTAGTCAGCCACAATTGTGCAAGTTCTCCCACTTAAAAAGATGAGAGAGGCCTGTAATTTTCATCATAGGTAGACCTCAAATATGAGAGACAAAATGAGGGGGAAAAATCCAGAAAATCACATTTAGAATTTATTTGCACAATATGGTGGAAAATTAGTATTTGGTCATCTACAAACAAGCAGGATTTCTGGCTCTCGCAGACCTGTAACTTCTTCTTTAAGAGGCTTACTCTTAAAGAAGAAGTTCTCATATTTGTGTTAGTAATACACAGCAAACATCTCAAATTGATATCACTCAATAATTGTGCTTCCCTTATTCCTTGGAAATTTGATCTACTCAAGCAACATACATCCTTCAATTCATTTCACGTTTTAAGCAGCTGGCCCTAAAGCCTCCACAGTCAGTGTTTATGCTGCTCTGAGTGGAGCTGAGTGGAGCATTAGCTGTGACCTCAGTCTGCCGCTGGTCCTGACTTCAGTCAAAATCAGCTGAGAATTACGACAATATCCAAAACTCATAGCCCGATATCGATATACGATACGATATGGCCCAGCCCTAGTAGTTACTGCAAATTTAATTCAGTCTTAATCTGAAATGGAACAAAATACAGCCATGAAACTTTCACAATATCAGTACATCATCTAAAACACTTTTTTTTAATTTTCCAGTGAAGGAGCTCTCTGAATAGGGCTGTGCAATTAATTGAATTTTGATCACAATTTCGATTCTTGAGCCAAACGATCTCCAAATTAATAAAATCGAGTTGGAACGATTCCTTTCGGGGTTTTTTTTTTTTTGTAATTTTTTTGCATGATTCTTTTGGCTTTTTTTTATTTATTTTTTTTATTTTTTATTTTTTTTCTATTTTAATTTGTAATTTTTTTTTGCATGATTCTTTTGGCATTTTTTAATTTTTTTAATTTATTTTTTTATTTTTTGCACGATTCTTTTGGCATTTGATGCAGGGGCGGAGCAGAGAAACTCATGTTTTTGCTTCTGAACTCAGGTAATTAGACACATTTCTACAGTTTTATTATTTTTTTTTTGCCGAAATGCTGAATAAATGCATTTTATTTTCAAAGTCAAAAAGAATCGTTGGAAGAATCGTGATTTCAATCTTGAACAAAAAAATCGTGATTCTCATTTTTTCCAAAATCGAGCAGCCCTATCTCTGAATGTGTTTTCTCTGGTCCCTCATATTAGATAGATATTACAAGGATACTCTACACTCGGTATAAGCATACACAGAGGGACAACATCTAAGATTCTGCACATTGCCTTTGTAGGGCCTGTATAAACAGAGCTGTATTTGTGTCCTTGTGTATTAAGACTAGAGTAGAATAGCATATGGTCATCTAAAACACACCAGATTGCACTAAATTACATATGTGGAATTCAACATTTCCTGGGGGAGGACCACCAGAGCGACCACATAAATATATTTTCACCTTACTATTTCTAAACTGGTGGGTGACACAGGTTTGTAATCAAAGTGTAAGTCATTATTAATATCTATCAGGCAACAGTCCTGTAGGGCTCTGTCCAATTTTATAATATTGATCAAATGAGGTGAATCAATACAGTGCTCATTATTGTTACTAATTTATTATTTTAATGTGTATATGCGGCTCACGACCTGCCCTCGTCGGTGAATTTTGGCCCTCGACCCTAAATGAGTTTGACACCTCTGCTTCAGAATGTTGAGATGTCACATGAACGCAACCGGTTCTACTTTAATTTAGATTTAAAATATGCATCACCTCCTTTGGCACCTGTCCTCAAACTGAAATAGAGTTCTGTAGCATTAACGCAACCTATCGAGGTGGTGGGCAGGTAGTAATTACATGGTGGTAACTATGGTAACCTTCAAAATGCCGATTTTTAATTGTCTTGGTTTAATGGCGAATGTGTCTGTAATTACGGGGCTTTTACTCATGAAAAAAAAACTCTTCTCTTTCTGCACGTATGAACTGAGGTGAAATTCTCATTTTCTCATGAAGATGATCAAAAGCAGCAGCAGTATTCAAAAACATGAGTGGGTTTGAACAGCTGAAGTAAAACTGCGGCAGGTTTGTAGATCCAAAGACGACCAAATAATGAATAGGAGAAAGGTTTGTGGATTTTCTATTTTGAGATTTCTTTCAAAAACTGTCGCTCCCCCATAAAGTTATATTTGCACCTGAAATGATGAGAGCTCAGCGACATATGTGTATTTTACAATAACGGCGCTCAGCAGATTCAAGGCAGATTATCTTTTTGTGCTATTATAATCTTTATAATAATAACTATAATTTGGAGACCAATTGCAGACTACAGCAGTTGCACCAAGGCAGTTTTTTATATAATGTGTGTGTAGTTGTGCTTAAAAGTTTACATATCCTTTTAATCTTTAGGCCATTTTCACAGATCATGAATGATAACACAAACATCTTTATTTCCACTCATGGTTAGTGGTTTTGCAAAGCTATTTATTGCCAAAGACTGAGTTGAATCATAATGAAACGGAAACTACTCAAAAGTCCCTGATCTGATCTGTTTTCGTTTACTCACTTCAGCTGAAATACAGGATTCTTAGACAAAATCGGACTCTCTGAAAAAAATGTTTTTGTTTGTTTCAAGATGCACAATATGTAAACTTTTGATCAGGGACAGTATACTGTATATACATTACAAACAAGGAAGGTAACCGAAAAAGGAGTAGCTTGAAGCTTATCACGCCTGCCCTAATTACAACAAAAATCTACCTTCAATAATAATGAGACAAATAAATATACAAGTTAAAGTTAGCCATGAATATTACAAATGCAATGACAAGTATATCTTCTGTTTTCTTCTTCTTTTTTCTTTTCTAGATACACAATAATTTGACTTACACTTCATTCTTATACAGTTTTTAATGTAAACTTGGTATGTAAGATTTTGGCCATAACTGTATAAAATGAAAAGCAAAATTCTTATAAAAAGACATATATGCCATACACTGACAACAACTTGGTGCAACTAATGTAATATACAACAGGTCTACAAATTATTGTCATTATTACAAAAGATTGTATTAATACAAAAAGACAGAATCAGATCAGTATCATACATCCATATGGATAATTCCTCCTAAAGATGTATTCCAACGTTGAACAATAGCTTTCCCAGTGCAGCTTTAAAATTGTTTAAAAACGTTTAGACGGTACTCTAAAGGTTTTGAGAAATTCTCTCTATTTTCTCACTTAATTTTATATTGTGAATAATCGTAAAATCGCAATATTTTCTCACAATAATCACGACTGAAAAAAACAGAATGGTGACATTCCTAGTCTGGACTCTGTTTTGGCCAATCCTTGTGTGAAAATCATGACCTCATGCTTTGGTGGCAGGAAGTGTATTTATCTCTCCTTCTCTCCCTCTTTCTCTCCTCTCATTGGATTTACAGTAGATCTATGGTTTACACAGGGTCCTATTGATCTGAACGGGCCGCGATAGACTTCAGTTAAGAGACAGAGGGAAGTGCCTCTGCAGCTGTCGCTGAACATGAAGAGACAGAGACCATGTTACTCTTGATATGTTGGAAGTAGTTGAAATACTGATAAACTGATCAGTGGTGGAAGAAGTACTCGATATTCTTACTTAGTTAAAAGTGCAGATAAAGGACCAATAATTTACTGAAGAAAAACACAAAGGTATCTATAGTAAAAAGTATTTTGAACAAGTTTAATATGCAGGATTTATGTTTTTTAATCTTTTGAGTAAACAACCAACTCAGGTCTAAATCAGGACTAAACCAGGTCTAAATCAAGGTCTAAACAAGGTCTAAATCAGGACTAAACCATGTCTAATCCAGGTCTAAACAAGTAAACCTCTAAACCAGGTCTAAACCATGTCTAAACAAGGTCTAAACCAGTAAACCTCTAAATCAGGACTAAACTAGGTCTAAATCAGGACTAAACCAGGTCTAAATCAAGTTCTAAACAAGTAAACCTCTAAATCAGGACTAAACTAGGTCTAAATCAGGACTAAACCAGGTCTAATCCAGGTCTAAACAAGTAAACCTCTAAACCAGGTCTAAACCATGTCTAAACAAGGTCTAAACCAGTAAACCTCTAAACCAGGACAAAACCAGGTCTAAATTAGGACTAAACTAGGTCTAAATCAGGACTAAACCAGGTCTAAATCAAGTTCCAAACCAGTAAACCTCTAAACCAGGACAAAACCAGGTCTAAATTAGGACAAAACTAGGTCTAAACCAGGACTAAACCAGGTCTAAACCTGTAAACCAGGACTAAACCAGGTCTAAACAAGGTCTAAACCAGTAAACCTGTAAACCAGGACAAAACCAGGTTTAAATCAAGTTCTAAACCAGTAAACGTCTAAACCAGGACAAAACCAGGTCTAAATCAGGTCTAACTCAGGACTAAACAAGGTCTAAACAAAGTCTAAACCAGGACAAACCCAGGTTTAAATTAGAACTAAACCAGGTCTAAACCAAGTCTAAACCAGTAAACCTCTAAACCAGGACAAAACCATGGTCTAAACTGGGACTAAACCAGGTCAAACAATAAATTAGCAACATAGCAATAAACTAACCAGTCTACAGTCAACAGTGGATTTGCCAGCTGCTCTCGACCTCAATTTAAACTATACAGTAGGCTCTTGTCACATCAACCTATTAAAATATCATGTCCACAACTGAGCACAAAGCTGTTAGTTGTTTTTTTATCTTAAACTTTCCACGAGAACAGACCGATGCCATGAGCCCCGTTTGTTTCGTGTCTGTGCTGTGAATTGTGACCTCTCATTTGGATTGGATCTTTCCCGAGGACGACATCTCAGTGTAAAATAATCCAGACCCCTGTGAAGAGCATATCCTCCTCCTACAGGAAAAAAAAAATGAGGTCATGTGACTCAGAACGAACCCAATGACCCCCTCCCCCTCCTCCTCCTGTCAATTCAACCAGGACCAACACGCTATTATAGGTGTAGGATTTCGGCTGCATTTCAAACACTGTATGCCTAATTTTATATCATTATCAGTAATATTTCTACATGACCTCTACATTTTCGAGCATCATTCGTTGTTGTGGCTGTAACCTTGTGGTTCTCAACTGGTGAGCGGCAGATTTCAGACCAATAAATGCTGATGATGTTTGAAGATGAAAGGCTAAATGAGTAGTGGAATTGTAGTTACTGTTGCTCTCTCCGGCAAAACACCAGAAGCACCAATAGAGTTTTAATGCATTTCATAGCGAGAAGTGTGTGTTAGTGACTCTTTAACCTGAGCGATATCCTCCAGATTGAGGCATAATTGGTTACATTATGCAGTGGAGTGAATGGATATATCCAAGTTATTAAAATATGCATCAAATGGGACACACTTATCAAGGCTAAAGCACAGTCTTCACATCATGGCAATCAATGCAACACAGCCTTATGGACCATGATCATGTTCTTAACAGCTCGGAAAGTTTTCTTCTTGTGTTACTCTTATGTTTTTAAAATATGAGCGTTGGCATTAAGCTAGCTAACTAGTTAAACCCACAGAAGCCGAGTGCACCAGCTTGTCGTGCTCCTCTTAACTAAAATCTGAAAATTACGAGTTATGATCACTCAGGACTGCCATACACCCAGGCGTCACTTTTCCCAGTCTGGGCTCGATGTGAAGTCCCAGATTCAACATGAAATGAGCAGGCAGCCTCTAGCAAGCCCCGCTCCTGATGAGCTTTTGGCTTTTTTAAATATATATACAATACATAAATTAATACATAATTGTAGTAATACTGAAATTAAACAGTAAACAAGAAAACAAACCCAACACACACACATAAAACATAAACATAAGTTTTTGGCTTAGGGAAGAGAAAAAACACAACTTGCTCCATCATTTTGCCCATAGCAATAAAATTATGCCTTCTTATTGCTTTGGCTTATCAGTTACCAAAACATTAAAATCAAAATGTGGCTTTTGAGTAAATCTAAATTTCAATTCAAAACGTTTGTTTGATGACGAATTTGACTGAAACAATCCCAGATTGATATTGTGGAGAACTCAATCAAGAGTGCTACACATTATCAATGTGGCTCTTGCAGGTTACTGAGATCCTACATATTCAGGAAATGTTCTTCATGCCTTATGATCTATGGCAAAGCTTATCCTTTCATCACAAGTGCAAAAACATCTGCCACAGCAGCAGCTCTGTGGCTAGTTACGCAGAAGAGCATCGAGGGGAGATCGGCAGGGGCGGGGCTTATGGAGAGTGCCTTGTTGAATCAAGAAGTAAGGTCTTATCACAATCTTTTAGATCCTTTTCTAATCAACAAAGTGTAAGATAATTATCCTGATGTGAAAATCATAATACTCTCTCTTTAAGGTTGAATATGTGTTGAAGTACTGAGGTTAGCGCTACCAAAACAGGTCATGCTAAGATGAAGTGTGTTTTATTGTTTGCCAGTGCGATCGGGGCCAACCCTCTGTACTGCGACTGCCGGCTGCAGTGGTTGTCCGACTGGGTGAAGAGCGGGTACAAGGAGCCGGGCATCGCTCGCTGTGCTGGACCCAAAGGCATGGAGGGTAAACTGCTGCTGACCACGCCCGCGGACAAGTTCATGTGTAACGGTAAGATCAGTGCTCATTAGAAAAAGCAAGTTTCTATATAACTGTAACTGTAAGTATTGAGGCTCCAGCTCAGACTGTGGTCAAACCCTTTGGCGCACTTCAACCTTCTCACACGTGCTGATGGAGGATGGAGCCAGTACTATATATATACAGTATATATATATATATATACAGTATATATATACCTTAGTTTTTTAAGTCGTACCAGCCAAAAAATGTATAATGAATAAGAAAAAAAACGTATTAAAGTCACACTGGACTATAAGTCACATTTTTTGGGGGAAATATATTTTACAAAATCCGAGACCAACAACAGATATTTCATCTTGAAAGGCAAGTTATAAAAATAACTAAAAGAGAACAACAAGCTGAACAGGTGTATGGTTTGCTAAAGTAACACACTGAGGGTTATTCAGCCACACGAAGCATAAACAACGGACTGAATAGGTGTGTGGTATGTTAATATAACATGTTAACAGTTATTCAGATAACTATAGCATAAAGAACAGAATCAGTGTGAAAATAACATGTGAAATTATATATTTTAATATATAAGTCGCAGGACCAGCCAAACTATGAGAAAAAGTGTGGCTTTTAGTCCAGAAAATACAGTACTTAAACAATGCTTATAACAAATATGTGGGGGGAGAGAGTTGTGTGAGTAAATGCAGTATTTTGTCTCTAAAATGTTCTTTATAAATAAAGTTTGATTGATGGAAAAGGATAGTAGTTCTCAAATGGAGCAGCTGTTAACACGGGTTGGATCCCGGGCCTTTCTGTGGAGTTTACATGTTCTCCTCGTGTCTGTGTTTCCTCTGGATGCTCTGGTTTCCCCTACCACTAAAAACATGTACAACAGGCAGGATGAATGTAATCTGTGAGCGTGAATGGTGCCGGTCCTCTGTGTGGCTGCATATTATCATCGTTTGGAGAGAATTTAAATTGTCCCATGTAAATGAAGCGTTCTGTGACTATGTCTGTGAAATGCACTATATAAAAAAGCTCTTCTTCTTTTCTACAGTGTTTGTTGTCTAGAATCCTAAAACAAAACAATGTTTTTTTTATTAGGGCTGGAAGACCAAGTAACTTCCTTAAGTGCTGTGTAGGTTCTCAGTCGTACAGGAGTTGTCCATTCTTCAGTCCTCATCTGTTCTCTGTAGTCCAACTAGAGATGAAGACTGAAGAATCTTTGCCTACGTTCCTTCAGTTCTGTCGAGGGACATCAACACATACTATTTTTGATACAATATTTTTGTTTTTCTATACCATAGTGCTGCCATTTCATAGCAAAAAGTGAAGTTAAATTTGCTTGAAATGTTTTTCTTATATATAAGGGCAAAAATACTTGTTCCATTGCCAGATTTCTTTACATGGGAGTCAAATCCACTCAAAATGAGGTCAAATATTCTGAATTCAGGCAAATTTAACTTATCAAGAGATCATTTTTTGCAGTGTTACTGGTACTCAGTCACACTACAGTATATTCTGGAACCTCCTCTCATCACCAGATCACCAGATTGGACTAATTCATCTGTGATTTAACGGATCAGGCAAGTGCATCATGCATTCATGTCAAAACAAACACGGCAGCTTATGCAAGGGGAAAAACTCTCACAGAAAACAGAAAAACCAGCTCGACCTCCGCCAAGCCGTCCGTCAAAGCACTAAACTTCAACATAAAAAAAAGCACAGAATGTCTGAATTAGGGTTGTCTCGCCGGGCTAAATTTCAAATAATCAGTTTACTTTTCATGCACATTCTTCTCTCCTCTCGTCTTTGATCCTTCCATCTCTCTCTCTCTCTCTCTGCCACACTGACCTCTCTCCCCCTCTGCTCTGGGAAACATTTAATAAAAGCACTTTCTTTGCTTCGGAACGCTGACCTCGCTCTCTCCTCCTCCTCCCACACAACCTGTCGCTCGTCGGCGTCTTCGGCTCCTTCTCCTCGCCGACATTTCAGACTCTATTTTTTTTTTTTTTTCCTACCCGACGAAGACCGCGGATCACAGGCGAGAACAAGGCCAGGGTCCAGGGGTCGGGCCGGTCACTATGGATACTATAGAGCGCGGTGAATAACAGGCAGATGCAGGCTTTAGGTGGAGGCATAGTGCTAGGTAAATTGGTTTGGAGGAATGAAAACACAGCGATTTCAATGGGTGAATGTGGGAACAGTCCGTGCAGCAACGTCTCGCTCATGGTCAGTGTGAAGAAGAAAAAGTAAAATGATTCTTTTTTTTTGTCTGTGTATGTGTTTAACAATGGGTTTTATGCACAGGAGAGACGCACGTGACTTGTGCCTGGACTGTCAGACTGAGCCTGGCCTTTCTCTCGCATTATTTTTATATATCAGGTGTAAATAAATACTGTATACATGCCTTCATACAAACAAAAGGAACAGAAAGAAGGTAAATCTTGTATAGGGAAGACCGGGGATGATTGTAACACGGGGTATAACGGCTCTTTAAGATCAACGGTTCGACCCATGGATCTCACTGTCTTTTTTTGTATTTCAATTTCACACAGATCATCACAAAATCAGCTTTTTGCCTAAACATAATATTTGTTACACATTTCGTTCATTATGGCACATTATTTTCATTACATACACACTGTTCAAAGGATATAATTAGCTCTCAAACACACAAAAAAGTGTCTTGCTAAGCTAAAATGACTGGAATTACGAATATTTTACCTAAATTTGAGAATTTCTGACCAATTACAAAATGGATTTGGATTAAGACACAATTTAATTTCTTAACTTTTCTTAAAAATTTTTTTTTTTTTTCCCCTCAAATTTGAAGTGAAAAAATTATTTCCATCTAATTTCAAGACAATTTAACTTTTGATGATTAGTTTTGTCAATAAATACGATTAGATTTCTGTCTGCCGTCAGGAAAAAAAAAGAAAGAAAAATGCGCCAGTTTACTGATCAGCTCTTTGTAATTAACGGCTCCCAAAGATCCAGCTCCCATTAAAGAGCCATAAATCTCATCACTAACACGGGGAGAGTTGTAACAGCACCACTTTGACCAATCAGAATCCACATAAGTGTAATACGATCCTATCAGTCTGTCGTCCTTCGCTCTCTGATCGTCAGAGCTGCCTTATCCAATGGGCTAGCAGGGGCTGGAGCCCAGGGGCCTACCATAATCAAGGGCCTATCAGAATTAAGGAAAAAAACAACAAAAAGTAAGTCTCTAGCCCATTACTGTCAGGAGTTATGATATTTCAAATAAATAATTATAATGCTCAATCAAGCCACTTGGGGGCAGCTATTTTTTTTAAATAAAATTAATTCCACACCTGTCCAGCAGAGGGCACTGACACGGTCTTATGGCCAAAGCGCCTTTGCTCTGCCTGATCTTGTCAGATTTCTGTAGTAGCCCCGCCCACCTGGCCCAGAGGCCAATCAGATATTGAATTCCATATTATACTGTCATTTGTTTGTTTAACCTGTCGATCACATTATTGCGGCATCAACTGACCAATTGGCTATAATTTGTCATAGTATCATTGATACTAATACAAATTGTAGCCAATCCAAGTGCAGAGAAACTTCAGGCCTAACTTATACGTGTCTATTCACTTATAATAGTTCTGGAGGCGACTCATGCAGCGAGACAGAAATGTCGGGGAGGAAAAAGTTCAGCACAGAAGAGAAAGGCACAAAAGGAGAAAGAGCGTGGTGATAAAGAGCTGATGAGCCACATGCCTAAGCTTTTTTAAACCAACAAGTTCAACCAGAGGTGGAACCGCGGACGATGGCAGCTCCATTTTGTGGGATTTAGGGTTCGGGTTGGCGCTGAGGGGGCCTACAATCCTGGGTAAGCCCCGGGGCCTGTGGGGACATTAAGGTGGCCCCGCTGATCGTGCACAGCAAATTTAAAGTCTGTAAGTTGATGCAGATTTTATCTGCAAAAAACTGATTTTGACATAAAGTCATTTTTGGCTCCTACCCAGTGGTGAGACTTAGAGGTTAACACACCGCCTACTGGTTTCTTCTTAAGAGACCCACGAGCATGTCATTCACTGACGAAGATCCTTGGATTAAGATCGAAATGTCCTACATAGGGCTGGGTATCGGTCAGATGAAATTACTTTCAGCCAAAAAAATAACATGGCAGGTTTGTGAATCCAATCACTTCCAAATAATGATAATTTATGGATTTTTTTATTTTATTTTGGGATTTCCTGAGGTCCAGGAAGAATAGCCTTTAGCGTAAGAAGAATAAGAATAAATAACTAAACAAAATTAAAACTATAGACAAGAACATGTTTTTTCCATAGATTACATTTGCAGCACTATTTTAAATGTTATAATTCATCAAATTATGGTTGGTGCGTTAATGCTGAAGCTGAAGGCTAACAATAATTTGATTCAATTAAATGTGAATTGAATTGAATTGAATCAAATTACCTTCAGTATGAACTCTGACCTTTCTAAACACAGACTCCACTGAACGCCACTTACATGAAGATGCAGTCAGTAATTATGATTGTTGGAACGAGTCTGAGCTAATCTTTGTGGAAATGAATACACTGCAAAAAATGTCATTTAACACTTCCAAAGTCAACTATAGGCATCAATCAATCAATCAATCAATTTATTTTTGTAACGCCCAATATCATAACAGAAGTCATCTCAAAGGTTGGTATGGACAAAAACAAATCAATATCAGACATCAAGAATGATCAAAAATAAGTCACACACGAATGAAATGTCTCGACCAGATGTAATGTCCCGTGAATAAGTAAATCACTTAGAGTAACAAGCTTAGAGTATCCCCCATCCTTAGACATTCCTACGGCGAGGAAAAACCCCAAAAAACCAAAAACCACATGGTAAAAAAATTGAGGAAACCTCGGAAAAAAACAATTTAAAGGAAGGATCCATTTCCCTTGGACGGATGGGCTAGTGGTGAATTTTGGTCGACCAGAATCC
>OMNZ01110492.1:3316-22366 GCA_900303255.1 Lesueurigobius sanzi
ACCCCCCCCCCCCCCCGGAGTAGAAACAATGTAATACGAGACCCCGCCCACAGGAGGCAGCATCCACTCGCGAGCCCGACATCTGACCTCACTAGGTGCACTTTGAGTACAATCACTAGTGCCATTATTATAGGTAAACAACATTTACATCAAAAGAGGAGCGCGGGGACATGTCGAAACAGCCACGTAATGACAAAGAATGGCAGAGATTAAGCTAGGTAATACAAGTCTTCGTTGTACATATTGTATTTTTATAAGACAGAACAAGTACAATACGAACATTAACACTCCGAATGTCCCTGTGTGCAGACCAGGCACATCCATCTTTACTGTGATATTAACCGTGGAAGCAAAAGTGGTCTTACTCCCGTGTTTGGAAAAAAGCCAATAGTTTCCATAGTTGACCGTTTAAAAACCCGCTAAAGTTAAGCACCAAGATGCTTCAAAGAGGTCACAGGTGTTCTTCAAAAAATAATATTAATAATAACAATAATAAAAAATAAAAAGGAGATGAATGTACTCGTTGCCATCGTTTTTGAACAAGCCTAAACATGATCCTGAAATGCATTGAAGGACTACAGTAAAGAGGTTTGGGTACAACTTTCTGTGCACTTTAAAGGAGAAGAGAAAATGTATTTCTGATGAGGAAATTGACTTTTATTGTAAAAATCTGGATTAAAAGAGGGCATATACTGGAGGTGCTTTGTGTAATATCGTGTGGCATCAATAGCACGGTTTTCTCTCCACGCTTTGGACACTGCAGGTGCCCACGAGACTTTTCGATGCAGAAATAATAATACAAACAGGTAACAGAAGTTCTCTTTGAAACCAGGAGTCTACAGTTGCTTATATGGGCCAGGGTTTCCCATACGTGGTCTAGTTGTCTCCTCAAAACAATCTGAGCAAGGAATCTGGATAGGAAATTACATCCTCCTTTGCTTCTTGTCTAACCATAAACATAAAACAATAACTATACTGTCCAACATAAATAACTCAAAAATAATTAGATTTAATGATTTGAATGAAGTCTAGATCACCATAATCTCGTTTGAATATGTGTGAAAAAGGAAACTAAAGCAATTTCCTTATTTTTGTATTAAGTAAACTACGTCCAAACGGCAGATTTGCAAGAAAAGGAAAAATGATCATCTATAATCATTGCCATGTGAAGTAATGTCACTGCAGAAAGTAATGAAAATGGATCAAAATTTACTCTACTTAAAATGTTTTTTGTGAAGAAACAAATATTCTTATGGAAATTGTTTACTTGGCAAGTTAAAATTACTCAAATTGGGGTCAAATATTCTTAATTTGAGTAATCAAGGTGCCATTTTTTGTGGTTCTGACGTGCTGCGGAGGGATGCACTGTTGTCACGGAACGGACCAATTCCCTTTTCTTTCCTCTTTTTTAATGTATACAGACTTTATGTGTCTGAATTAAAGAAAGAATAGAATACATGCCTTTCCAATGGAGCGTTACATCTGAAAATCAATGCTTGCCGTGTGTATGATCTTGCAGCCACAGTTGTTTTGCACAAAGCACCTTAAAAAAACAATGAAATGATATATGCTAGTAGGAGAGCCGCACACGTAGTAGTAGCCGTGAGGATGTTTTTAGCTTAGGTTCGTTGCCAGTGGTTGGGATTTTGAAGAATGTGCGTGAGGTAACAGAGAATACCACTCTTCTTTACAGCTTTGGTTAACAGCAAGATGCAATGCTGACTGAAAGCAATGTAGTGAAAAATGTACTATCCATAACTTCTCCTTTAAAATCCACAAGGTTTCTTTGGAAAAACAAGGCTACAGGTAGAGAAAAGGGCAGTGAGATCGTCTAGAGCTGCACCGATTCAGCTTTTTTGCTTCCAATGCGATACTTGGTGTTTGAGCATCTACGGATACCCGATACCAACCGATACCGTGACAATTTCCCAGGAGTAGTTTTGTAGACTACTTCATTGCTATTTTGCAGTGGTGACAAAGTGATCTTGTTACATTAATATAGACGACTCCAACATAAAGTGATCTTATGTAACGCTATTTCACAAAATAAAATACAAGTAGAGACCTTCAACAGTAGAGAATATTATTTCATTACTTTAGGTGCATCTGTCCCGGCCTTGATTGGTTGAACCTAGCTTTAGCATACTGCTGCTAACTGCGCTATTTAGCTCTGCAATCAAAAGTAGTATTGTGGAATAAAACAAATCAAGTAACTGAATTCTACATCAAATGACATACAGCAGCCATTCCCAAAGTTGAGAGCATCGTGGCCCCTTTGTCGACCCAAAGATCAGACGGACCCCCCCCCCCGATAACCATTATTCGCTCCATTTACAGGTTAACACTACATATCAAATATCCAATAGCTATGACTGCAGCCTAAATACTGATTTAAAGTTTTAACAAAAGCCTATACATCTTCTCTCAAATAGATTTTTTCCTCCAACTTACTTCTTTTGGAGACAAGTTTTGGAGGCCGGCCTACAGTGCCCACCAGGGGGCCCCGGACTTCATTTGGGAACCTCTGACAGCATGTCCATATTCGTTTGGATTAAATTGGTGAAAGTATCGGTTCGGTATCGGATATTTGGAATTGATACCCAATATTTTATTTTTCCGGTATTGGCTAAGGTATCCGGATCGGTGCAGCCCTAATATCGTCGTTAAAAACCAAGACAAAAAAATCGTGTGAAATGAATCGAACTGAACCCATCCGGTGAAGACGAGGAATGGTCCGTGCCCTCCACTTTGAGAAACAGCTGTGGTCTTTTTTAAAATATTACTTTTAATAATAAAAAGTGAATGACAAAGTATTTAAGTATATTTATATATAAAAATACATGAGAATACAAAAAGTAGCAAAAAACAATGGGGATATAGGCTAAGAACAAGATGAAATCGTAGATACCTTCAATATCTTTGTAACCCCCAGTGTCGTCAAAAAAAGAGAGAAAATACTCCTACCAAAAACAGCTGATCATTCTGGTCCCTGCCCAGTGCATCCTAAAGCCAGGCTAAACTCCACCTCGCGTCCTCAAACCGGGCTTCGCGTAATAAATCAGGGATGCAAATCAACTAAACTAGAAGGTCACGCGACTAGTGCCATATAATGACAGTTTACTTACAACTGCAGCCAGGCTGAGTTTCAACGCTTCGTTTCATTTGGATTTTTTTGATTTTCGTCAGCTAACATTCCTATTTGTCCATTTTAAGCGGCATGTCCTACAACGACACACTTCGAAAAACCTTTAATAGGCCGCGTTCACGTGAAATGACATTCGAGAGCCCAAAGGTTAACATTAAGGAGGGAGTTCAAAGCTAGAATTTGTCATTTAAGGCGAGACACTGAAGAGGGGAAAAATACATTGAGTGAAATCAATTTGAAACTTTTGCTGTACATTACTGATATAAATGAGGAAAAATATAGATATTGCAAGTTTCCAATCATTTTATATTTCATATCATATAAAAATAAGTTTCTTTATGTGTAAAAATGGCCAAAATTGTCTACATTTTCAGCAATGAAATCTAAATGATAGATAAAGCCATATTCAAATTCACCAATACTAGTTATTGGGACTAAATCTGTAAATATTCTAATTTTGACTTGTTTTTAGGGTTCAAGACTCAATACATCAGTCTAGGAATGAAATATTGAAAAATCCCTTAAATCCCAAAATATTGTTAGGTCCAAGAGTGTAAAGTGTGGAGTCTGTAGAAGCTACCGACTATGTTGAAGTTACAATTTCCCATACAGTTCTATGGAGAAACATTGAATCAGTGCAATAATTACACTCCTCAAAGATTATATGTTAAGAAAATTGAAAACAATTGAGTTTTGCCTGCAGTGTCTCCCCTTAAGCGTCGTTGTAGACGTTTAGACCTAGTTTACGGTTATTATCTCTGTAATTACTGGGTTTAACCGTGAGGAAAATAGACTGACACAAAGTTGAAGGTCTTCTGCGTCAGAAAAAAACAAATCACAAAAGTAAATTGTCTTCTAACAATTGTATGACAAGTGTATAATACACCACCAAATGATTATCATTATTAGGTGACGCAATATCCACGTTGCAAGAAGCCACATTGTATCACAAAATCACTCAAGTGTTCCATCTCAAATGTTCTGAGATTTATACTTTTATTTTTTCTAAAACAGAATGCACGGCAACGAAACAATATGCAAGTGTCATGATTTTCCTAATTTAGTTCAATTTATCCTCATTTCGGTCCAGATTTAGTGTTTGTTATGTTTGATACAATTTAATAAAAAAAATATCTAATTGCTTACTATTCTTGTACATGTATAGAAACATCACATGATTAAAAGCTTGAGTAACATATTGGAATAATATTGTTATATATAATCAGGGATTTTGTTTTTCAATACTGTGCATTCCCTAATTTTGATGAAAATGTGAAGCACTTTGAATTGCCTTGTGTATGAATTGTGCTCTTCAAATAAATTTGCCTTTTTCATCAAAATGGAACTAAACTAGGCCAATAAAGTAGCTCTTAGAGGGAGCAGAGTCTTTGGGATCTGTTCATGTCAAAGAGCCGTTCAAAAGACTGGCTCCTTTTTTTTATTGATTTTTAAATGATGCCAGCCATATAACCCATATGTGACAGCCACACATTTTTATTCAAATTATTCAAAATTATGATGGGGCTGATTTTAATCCATTGACAAATGTGTACCATGTACATTTTAAATGAAAACAGGCTACAACATTCTGCCACTTAGTGCTGATTCTTATCCATTCAGGATACCGTAATATCCGGTCTATTGAGTGCACCTGAATATAAGCAGCACCAACCAAATTTAAAAAGAGAAAAAAAAGTTCATATATAGACCTTACTGTCTATAAGCCGCATGTGTTCATGTTGTAATATGGGTGCGTACCTACAGTTTAAATTTTTTTCCCTGGCACCACATGGTCATGCGCCCGCACCACGCACGTGCTGCTGGGTCACGTTTCAGCCGCGTGGTCAGCGGTGCAGGGAGTGCGTAAAGGCTGCTGAAATAGGCAATTTAATGACGTCGAGGCGAATCAAATGAAAAAAGTGTGCGGGCTCAGGTCGGGTTCGCGAGTCCTTAAAAACTGATGAATTAGCCGCATCGTTGTATAGGCCGAAGTGTTCAAGGTGTGTGAAAAAAGTAGCGGTTTATAGACCGGAAATTACGGTAAATCTATGTCAAATTGACTGAAAAAGATCGAAATCCTTTCACAAGATCCGGCTCGAAGTGGTCGTCTAAAAGAGCCGATTCAGTCAAGAACCTCACAGCTTTTTCACATTTTGACATGATCATACATTTCTGTTTTAGGCCGCATGAGCTAAAAATGTGTAAATATTAGTCAGATGGAAAACCTCAGTGATTTTGCAATCTGAATATTGTGGCATCCAATATTGAGAGAGCGCTAATATAGCAATACATTGTGTAACTTTAATTACGTTTAACATTTTTTGGGATTTTCAAATGTGCGAGAGTTACATAGGCCTCTGCCCTCCATGTAAAATGAAACATACAATTCTCAAACGTGAACGCGACCCATTAAAACGGAACGCCGTATTGGCAAACAACAAGTGGAGTCCTCGAGTCCCACAAACTAATTTCATATAAACATCGTTGTGGCAATCCTCTCAAAAGGCCACCAAAGGCAATCATCGTCAAGCTAATTCCCTCACACAAAAATATGGGGTAAAGTTCATCTAAAAAGAAAAAAAAAAGAAAAAAAGAGAAAAATCTAAACTGAAAAAGCTAGAACAATGGTTAAAGTTGGGCGAATAACATCAATTTCAAGCTTGCTTTTTTACTCGTACAAGCAATCTTCAATACTGAGAAACTATTCACAAATATTTTTGGTATTCCCCCTACTTCTCGGGACTAGAAACGAATATACACTTTATCTGTACCACAAATAGAGATAATATTAGGGATTATTTTAGGAGAGGGGAGCCATTTTAACAAGGTGCATGACATAAAGGGGTAAGAAAGTGCCAAATTGTAAAACGTCTGTGTTCATTTTGAGTTTGAGTGAGTGCAAAAGCGTAGGTTTTTCATTTGTAATTTTGATAAAAGAGGGGTGTGGAGCCAAGCCACGAATACTAATCATGTTTTTTTTTTCTCATAGAAATCCTGGGTTGACGTAGTAATTTCCAATGAAAGGACTCGCAGGATAAAGAGATAGTCTAGTATTTTGTTTTTTGATGCTTCGGGATTGGAAGCTTAGCCCACGCAACAAGTAACAAACAGCATGGTCCATGTTTGGAGGAGCTGACCGGAGCAGTTTTGACTCAACCCTAGGTCCAATGGGGCTTTTCACAGCAAAAAGTCATTGAATATTTAGTAAAAGAAGTATATTTGCCTTTATCTGCCAGTATTTTTACACTTAAATTGAGAAAAAAAAAACGTAAAATTGCATGTAAAATTAGGTAATACATCTACAATTATTTGGAATTATACGTGTTTTCTTATTTTAAATGCAAAAACACTAAAATTTTTCTACTAGGCGAGTCAAAATGACTCTAAATAAGGTCACATATACTCCATTCCAGTAATTTAAACTTATCAAGCGGTCACTTTTTGCAGTGCATGATCAGTTTGATGAAGTGTTTAAGATCCACTTCTAACCCCCCATTTTCCTTATTTTGCTATGCCTACACAGAGCTGCTCCCGTCTACTTTGCCAAACAAAAAAGATGCCGGATTCATTTTACTGCGGGGCGAAAAAAAAAAGAAAAAGCAATCCCAAAGTATCGAATCAGAACATAAAGCTTCAAAACACTGTACTGTCCCTTTAAGAGGTGTTAGAATCTTTGTAATGGGCTTTGTTTTTGGGTGATCCATAGCTGTTTTTAGGACATGCTGGAGCAGCGGGCAGAGGGAGAGCCCATCTGAGTCAGAACCTTGTCCAGCCACTGCAGCGGCCCGTTCAAGTGCAGCTCGATCCAGCAGGGGGTGCTCGTCACCGTCTGCCGCCTGTGGGACACCAGGGAAACCATTAACATAACCACACAGGATATTATGCTTCAGGCAGATACTTGGCCATCACTTCAAACACATCTTCATCACAATTTGTCATTCTAGGCCAAGATTCTTCCGTCTTCATCTGTACTCTGTAGTCGAAAGTACAGATGAAGACGGAAGAATCTTAGCCTACGATGGACAACGCCTGTACGACTGAGAACCTACACAGACGAATTTGTCATTTTGTTCTTTATTGATCTCACAATGGAGAAGTTGACTAAAGTTTTATCTTAGAATCTGCTAGATTTATTTGTTCAAAGTTTAATTTGCTTTACTTCTTACCGATGTCTCTTCAAGACCCCCCTTCCCTAGTTCCTCATCAAAAGTTCACCTTTAGTTATAATTTGTCTAACGCAGTTCAATTTAACCTCTTTTGGTTCTGATTTTGTGTTTTTTGAAGTCTTGTTTTGACACAATTTGCTGAAAAACAAATTGCATTTCATTTGAATGGTACATCCTGTGTTGAAACTAGGGCTGGGACAATATATCGTTTTGCAATATGCAAATACGTCTTTGCCACAAAATACTTTCAATACTGTGAAAGTGTTTAACAGCTGTACAGTGCCAGCTGCTCTACAAACTATCTGCAAAAGCCTAGATCTCTGTTTAAAGGCTGTAAATTGTTTGGATGCATTTTTATCTTGATCTTTTTAAATAGTTTTTTTTCAGGAACAGTTACACAGCACTTTGTTAAACCTACAGTTTGTTGTGATAATGCACTTTCTCTTCTTCTTAATCTTAACACGTGGATAATGTCAGATGGCATTTGGTTTATAATTTAATTTTAACACATGACCTTAAATTTTCACAATATGTATTGTATCTCCAGGTAAATAAGTTGTGTAAACATTGTAAAAATAAAAACATTGTTTATATGTAACTTTATTTACTGAAATGGAACACTGATAGTTCGACCTGTTTCTTGACCAAAATACTAAATTGTTGTAAACATTACATTATCCGCTGTGATTGTCCACATTTATTAGTTTCCTGGCTCACCTGTACTCTGCGCCCCAGCCTTTGACGAAGCTCATGCGGATGGTGCACATCCGGGTCAGCTGATACACCGCCTCGAAGCCCTGGTTCACAGACTGAGCCAAAAGAGCCGCAAACTCCTGGTTGTTGAAGATTTTCAAATTACAGCCTGAAAACACACAGTTTATATTATCGATACATGTCCTGATTTTGACCTTCCAAGGCCAAGCAAAACTTAATCCATGGTGAGATGAAGGAACATATTTCAGTTATTGTAATGTTAATAGTTAATATTGTGCAAGCAATAATATGTAATTTATATGCAGTGTTGGGGAGAATACTTTGAAATTGTATTTAGTTACAGAATACAGAAACTGTACCATTTTGCAACATATTCCGTTAACATTAGCTTTATGCTACATGCTAGCAGCTAGCTTCAAGTGCCTGTTTTTCACTTCTACTGGACAATCGACTACATTTTTTAATGTAAGACTGTGTCAAAAAAGGACCCCATTTTGACTCTTCTTCATTTGTGCGGGGTAAATATGCTTTTAGTCTGTAAGAAAACACCCAAAAACAGTGACTCCCATAACAAGCTTCCATCCCCTTCACTAGGCCACTCCCCCTGGTATGACGCGTTGCCGACTGTATCGACAATGTGACAGTGTGACTCTGAATACTTTTATCACTACAATTAAACCGAGACATCCAGAGTGGGTGAGTGGAGGTCGTCACCTGGAGGTATTTTGCACACCGTCGCTGGATGCCAACCATACCGCTGGTTGCAGTTTGGACTTTGGACAAAGATGGCGCTATCACTCAGGCACTCTGCAAACACCTCTCCTCCAATGTAGTAAAGCCTAACACCCCTTCCTGTGAAAGAAAATCAGTTAATGTGACGAATGCCAGGTCATTTCAAGGTTAACCATGACCTTTTAAAATCCAAAATACATATTAATATATGCCATGTGGTACTATCTTATCTATTCTTATATAAACCAAAGTTTAAATTAGAATAGAGCACCAGGGAGAAACCAAAAGTTCTCAGTGTTTATGCTTAGGGAGTTAATGAATCTGTAAAACAAATCCAGTGACTAAAAAAGCAACATTTAGCTGCTGCTGGAGCAAAAATATCCAAAATGCAAAAACACGGCCAAATCTGTTCTTGCTGTAGTGAGGCTATAGCAAAGTGAGGCCAGTCTAGTTGAAAAATAAGTAACCATCTAAATACTAGCACATAAAAATACAACACAGGCTCCGAGTAAGTTTTGGACATGGACAGTGTGTGTACAATATGGACAGAACTATTTCCGGTACAATTTTCATCTTGATTAAATGAATAAAGTGAGAAGAAACAAGTGACAACATCAAACATTGGAAAATCATCACACATGCTTATTACAAAATTACATTCAATGATATAGCTTTACTTTAAATGTAAAGTTTTGATCAAAATTATCTTAAAAGTATTGATAAATGGAAATGAGAAATAATCCCAAAACCCAGCTACAAGAAAGACTAAGTATGTTTAAAGAAAATACCTTTTACTCGGCGAGTAATCAAATCAAAGTACTCATGGGGACCCTGATTAATTATGGAGCATGCAAAAAATAATACAAGTCAACCTAGCCCTTGTGAATAAAACGTTTCACCTATGTGTCTGCGGGTCATCTCCACAGTGGCGTTCCTGTTGACGTTGGACAGCAGACCGAGGCAGAAGCGCTCGGAGTTGGAGGGGTCCGTGAAGCCGTCCACCGTCAGAGAGGGCTGCGAGGCGTGGAAGGTCTCGCCCACGCGCTGGTTCAGCTCGTAATACGCTATCGAGCACCAGAACGCCGGCTCCGAGTAGGTCACCGGCTGGAGGTCTGAGCGAGATGAAGAGATTAGCATAAAACATTGAAGGTTGTGCATGGATGTATCTTTGGTGGGTAGTATAAACATGGGCTTTTTTGTTGTAAGTAAAAGGTGAGAGTCTTAAATGATTGTCCCTGCGTATATTCTTTCAGATGAATAGCATTGCGGGCCATACACATGTGGACAACTTTATATTAAGGCAGGTCAGAATTTCAAACTGGTCACAAGTGCCCTCTGCGAGCAGCAACAGGAATAACATGGATATGAATTTATTATTTGTTTTATTTATTTTTGATCAGCAAATTTGGCTGCAACTCTTTGGTGGCCACACTGGAACAAGCAATGGAACAGCTCTTGCAGCAGCTTATGTCACTTTCCTTTCCACTTCAAAATATGCATGTAGTGTGCTGTGTTTGGGTCTCGGAAAAAACATCTATGCATTTGCAGTGAGGTCACATAGTTGTGGCTGCCATTTTGAGCACCAAAGAGGAATTATGCTACACTACAACATTCAATATCACTATCCAGGATGGAAATAAAGTATGTCGTTGTGATGAAAACTCATGAAGTTAACCCCTGAGCGCACATGGCTACATAAACAGACAGTACATGGCTGTGTATACATTGAGAGCAAGTTAGTGGAAGCTGTCAGTCCAGCTACCACACAGCGGGACTTTGCCAAAGATCTGCTTCCACTTCTGAGACTAAATGATCACATCGAAGAGGTAACAGAAAACCTCTCTCTGTAATTTTTTTTTAACAGTTTGTAATGTCAACAGAGCCTCAGCCAGAGTCTGTGTCTAATCTGCTCAAGAGGTTAGCATGCTACCGCTAACGCGCTTAGCCTGTACTAATGTAGCCCCTACACAGTAAATGAAAGTTATGCGTGTAACTACGGTTCTATGACTCCCGGATGACCGCCACAGGGCAGTCACTAGGGATGAAATGGAACACCTGTGCTGTACCAAGGCCAGATGTTTAAACTGTGGCTCATGAGCAGCTGTAGGTAATGTGCACAAACTTTATCCATGGCAGGCCTTGCTGCTTTCAAGTGGAGTCAGTAACTCTCCAGGCGGTTGATAAGGATAAAATCCTACGGTTTTGGTTTTCTTTAAGTATCAGCTCTGTTCATCTGCATGAGTTGTGGAATTTTTGGATGAAGCATGTTATCTTGAGTCAGGGGAGACACTCCTGGATAGCATAGCATAGATGACGGCCAGAACAACAAAAGTCATGTGACTGAAATGCATGTATACACAAATGAAAGGATTTCTTACCCATGCTATGATTGACAGGAGAAAGAGTGCTTGGGGACAGTTCAGCTGGAGAACCTGAAAGAGACAAATGTATTCACTAAGGGCCACAGGAGAATTTAATTATACTGTATATAGAGACGTACAGCTTAAATAAAAACAAAGGTTTTCTTTCTACATTAATAAAAAAAAATAGCTTGAAGTTTCCTACAACCTACTGTAATAAAGGCTGTTCAAAACAAGGAAAGTCTCCAGCAAGATTGAGGGTTTTGAAACACCGAAGGGGGATTAGCACAATTTAAAGCACTTTAGGTTAACGGCACAAAGGGGAGGAACGTTAGTCTGCTATAGTTTCACTCAGCTCATGAGGAGGAAAGGCAGAGGAAGCAGGTGTTAGTCTAGGATACCTGTGTCCATACTTTGATTCATCTGTTGATCACTGGCCTCTCCATCCTCGCTGATGTATCCCGGTGGAGGTGTTTCTGTACAAAAATACCCCAAACATACATTGAAAAACAATAATAAGAGGGGAAACTGTGTCTTCATTACAGTTCAAAGATTGTGGTATTAAAACAATTTGAATTTATTGCAATATTTTAAAGTATAAGCCAAGTAATGTAAAATGTTTCCTCAAATCTTTCCTGTCTTGTCTTTAGTGTACAATTATTTTTTGGATATGCATTTCATGTCATCAGTCTTCACAACTGTAAGGGTGGACCAAAACGGAGCAAAGGACATTGGTCTATGTAGTTCAGTCTCCATTTGTATCATTTGGCTTCAGCAATATCGTGTGGTATAGGCTCGCACACTCACATTTCCACTGATGAAAAGTCTCTAATAATGTTCTTCTGCTAAACGAAATCTCTCATGGCTGTTACATCCCTATTCCCTTCAGTTGTATTTAGTGGCGGAGTTAGCGTTACTGACCTGGTATATAGTTGCTGGGAGGTTCGATCCCTGCGGGGAAGTTTGTGTTTTCGGGGATGGAGTGACTGTAGTCGTCCAGAGGGGGCAGTTCAGTCAGGATCTCTGAGTGTCGAGGCACCAGGACAGCAGGGAGCACTGGAGAGAGGAGGGAAAGAAGAGTCAAGTCAAGATTTAACATAATAAATATAGCAATACTGAAAAAACAGTCCTAATGTAGGGGTCTTTATGATAGTAGTAATGGCTTACACTTGTATTGCGCTTTTCAAGCCTGATTACCAAGTTTCTCAAAGCGCTAAACTGTAGACATTATCCATTCTCTCCATACTCAGTCGTCTTCAGTGTGGGGTGCCCCTAATTTCACGGATGATCAAATTGTGTTTCTACTTTGTCAGGATAGAGCATTTGATGTGATTTATTTTAATTAAATCAGGAGGAAACTGTAGAGGAAGAACTTCAGATAAAGTAAAGAATCAACATAGATCAAATTAAGTAGGTGATTTTGCCAAAATAGGGGAATTGGAATCTCAAATGTTTTTACTTATTACGATTGTGATCAAGTGTATTCAAATGTATCTGTAACAGGGAATACAGGTCTTATAAGAACTGTGTATGTGCCTTTTAGGTGCATACAGATACATAGTTTAATCCTTTTTATCAATCAGTTAATCTTTATTTGTAGCACTTTTTGAAATGCAGCTCAGAGTGCTCCATTTTTTAAAAGCACTAATTAATGAAAGCAATTTGATTAGGGCCAGTTCAATATCAAATCAGGCAAAACTTCTACAACATCTCTTAATCCCTCCTAGGAATCACAACCCCCACAATGAAGACCCATGCCATAATGTAATCCTGCAATAATTTATCATTTAGGCATTAAAAGTAACATACGATTTCACATCCTGTACATGAGCCCTCTACACCGAGTGCCACCGACTTCTCTTCTCCCCAAATGCCACACGTTGACACATGTGCGGGTATAGCCCCTGTGTGCTCTCACCTGGAGTCTCCACCCTCTGGTAGTGGTAGGGGTTGATGCACACCTCGTCCTTCTTCAGGTGGAAGGAGAACTCGCAGGCCTCTATGGCTCGCAGCTCGTGGTGACTGTGCAGGTCGGGCCATCGCCACAGACGGCAGTAGATCACATGAGGAGGGGACTTTCTGTGGGACACCTGCAGACGCCCGTCCAGAGATCTGATCGGAGCGGAGACAGGAAATGGGAATGGGTTAGACCTGGAGGTGAAGGAGTTGCAACTTTAGGCAGAAACAGCAACAAAAAACGGTCACCTGGTTTGGTCGGGGTAGTTGTACAGGCCGGAGGTGTCCCACTGCTCTATCGTATTGGGTGTGCTCAGGCCCCATATTTCAGAGCAATTACTGTCAACAGAAAAACAAAGAAATGCTAAGAATGAGTGTTCCAATACCATTTGTTCTCCATCTGATCCGACACGATGCTTGGGCTCAGGGTAGTCGCCGATACCGAGTACCAGTCCGATACCACTGTGTGTGAATATAAACAATATTAGCAAAGCCTATGAAAAGATGCCAAATATGCCAGCACATAGCTCATTGTGGATATTACATTTACCCTGCCACTGTTCTGTTTCCACTCTAAACATTAAGTGAGGGCAGAAAAGGAAACCCAAATGCTGTGATTATTTAGAAATGATCGTGTCTGCAGGGTCCAAGAAAACCCATTATGGTATCGGATTGGTTTTGGTTCAGGTACTCGCAGATACCAGTATCGGAATATCCCTACTAAAAATGTGCCAACAAGTTAGTTAAATATTTGATCTCTGCTAGCATTGCAATCTGATGATGTGGCAAAAATGTAGTTAACATTTCTTCATACTTTTGTGTAAGATATTTGTGAAAGACTTTTGTGTTAGATTGACAAAAATATCTGGAAAAAACAGACAAACTCTGTTATATCCATCCTGCACAGAATGATTAAAACCCCTTCAGACTACAGAATCTTTACAACTTATATTTGAATCCTTTTAACCAAGTCCAGGTTACAGTTGTGCTCAAAAGTTTACATACCCATTAAGTTCACAAACCGTTATAATCTTTTGGGCATTTTTCATAGAATACTCTTTTGAAATCATAATGAAACAGATACAACACAAATGTCCCTGATCTAACATTTACATGACCTTCAGCAACTGCCAGGACTCTGACAGAATTGGACTCCCTGAAATAATTGATGTTTGTTTCAAGACGCACAATATGTAAACTTTTGATGAGGAACATTGGGCTAGAAACTAGCCCAATGTTGAAAGGCGTAAACAAACAGGGTTTTTGACAATAAATGGCTTCACACAACCACTAACTATGAGAGAAATAAAGGTTTTTGTGTTATCATTCATATTCTATGAAATGCATAAGTTTACATGTAAACTTTTGAGCACAACTGTATATGTTTCTATCTGACCAGATCAACTTAATTATTGTAAAACTCAAAACAAACCTGGTGATAGATAGAATGGGTGGAAAGCATTACACCTACAGTTACTCTTCATCACAGCGGCCTTTATGACGCTCCAAGATCAGGATTTTTAGGGTAATGTAGGTTTTCGCTACGTTGCCATGGAGATGATTCCATCAGCAGAGAAAGCTTACCAGAAACCCTAAAAACGATTGATCCATAAAGGCTACTGTGATGAAGAAGAAGTAGAAGAAGAGCTTAATATATATAGCGCCTTTCACAGACATTAGTCACAAAGCGCTTTACATGGGACGACTTTGCATTCACTCCATACACGATAGCGTAACCAGCTGCCTCTTGAGGCAGACCGACAGAAGTGTGGCGGCACATGCACCAACTGACCTTCCGACAACACTGCCTAGTGTCTGGGTGAGTGCCATTCACTCACCCAGACATCATTCACCATGTTTTTAGTGGTAGGGGAAACCTGAGCACCTGGAGGAAACCTACGCAGGCATGAAGAGAACATGCAAACTCCACACAGAAAGGCCCCGTTGGGACCTTCTCGCTGTGAAGCGCAAGCACTAACCGCTGCGCTACCCTGAAATGTAAAGGCGCTATCTAACCACCCATACAGCCACTGGGTCACTAAAAGGTCAAATACACACTAAAATGTTTTTTTCCACATAAAAAGTTCCCAATGCCTGTTTAAATACAACTGTGTAAAATATTTGATGTTCCAAGTGTCACCAGGTTTAAATCAAGATCAAATCGCAACTAAATCTTCTCAAAAAAGGGCCAAAGTAGACTCAAATTTGACAAAACGAAGTCCAAACTGGCTGTAAACCATGACTAAAGCATAAAAACACCTGACTTACAGTACTTATTGCATTACTAAAGCAGCAGCTTATTGCAGTTGATCCTAAACAAGCCAAGTACCACTAATATATATTTTTTATTATTATTACTGGGAAGTATTTTGTAACATTAAAAACAGTTAGGTATCATGTGAAAACCAATAATAGGCATTTATTTACAAATTAAACAACATGTAGATGTAGACTAAACCACATTAAAACACAATTATATGATGCAAATATCCAAATGAGTGGAGGGAAAATGTGCCCTGACATGTAATTACTTGGGAGGAAACCACTTCACATCTTGAAAGCCATAATTATGCATTTAGAAATAATTAAACCCCCTCTCAATCCTTTTTACAGACATAATTATTCTGATGGGCACTTCTGATGCAACAACAAGCAATCAGCGTTCTACAGACAGACAGAGAAAGTATTCTTTAACATAAATGTCCCCATTCAGCAGTGAATCTATCGAGTCCGGGCTGAAAACTGATAAAGAGAACTTGATTTCTCAACCTTCAAGCTGCCCTTTCTACAGACTACAAGGAAACAGCAAGTTGACTCAAATAGTGGTAAAAATACACAAGATTTTGTAAGATGTAGAAAATGGCACATATAACAAGCGCTTTTCTTTGGTAACCAGCATAGGAATAATGAACACACATCAGCTTACGGAAACATTGCCCAAAACAACTTGACAAATGCACAATTACCTTCACAGACAACATTGAAATAGAGATCCATTGGTTGTAATGATCTGGTAGCCATACTGGCTACATGTGGTTTTGGGATAATTAGCCATCTGCCTCAATAGCGTGGCTTGACAGACTACATGAAGGGCTGTTTAGATTATCACCAATTAGGACAGCAGTACTATTCAGTATATCACCAAATTGTCACTTTGCAATATAAGTCGACGTGACGCATTATCCACAATGAAAGAAATCACAAGTTAATGAAAAATGTGTGAAAGTTTCTTTCCATTTTAGCCGTGCTTTCATCCTGATTTAGTATTTTGAGTCCTGTTTTACCTACTTTACTTTTCTATTCATTTAAGAAGGGACCATGTACAATTACAACATAAATGTTGCCATTTGGTGCATTGTACCAGAGTTAGCCTTAGGCTAATTTACATCTGCAGTCCCCTGGCAGGGAAACAAACAACCCACATGAACAGAAACAGGACAGTTTACAGGACAAACGGTTGACCACAAAGCAACACACACCAAGACGAGTACAATATTTACAAATACGATAAAAACTACCCCTCTCCCACATAAAACCAGACAAGACAAACATCAATGTCAGTACCATGGGAGTGTGTGGACCAAAGTGGGTGTGCGATGTTGAGGGTGTGCAATGTTGGCTACTTTTTAAATGTTTTTTAAGTTGTGTTTTAAAGCCCTTGATGGTAGCACATGTCTTAATCGCATCAGGCAACTTATTCCACTGTGTAGTGGCCTTCACTGAAAAAGCAGACTGTCCAAAAGCAGAGCGACGGAAAGATATATGGCAGTCTTGTAGAGAAGCTACTCTAGTGGATCTTACAGGACTCACAGAGCGCTGACTCACCAACGTTTGGAAGCAGTCAGGAGCCAAGCCATTCAGAATCTTGAACACCAGTGATACATTTGAAATGGTTCTAAAATTTTCAAAACTCAAGAAACCAACATGTTGCAGTGATGGTGCATAAACGTTTTTATCAAAGATTTTTAAGACTTGTTTGTATGCTGACTCCAGAGGTCTGATGACAGTTTCTCCAGCCTGTCCCCAACAGGTGATACAGTAGGACAGATGGGAGAAAATGAGAGCGTGCATAAAAGTCTTCCAAAGAAAGACAGGATCTGATATGTCTGAAGTTGGCCATATTGTATTGGATTTTCTTGAACGTGTTCTTAATGTGCGTTTTGAGGTTTAAGTTTGAATCCAGTGTGACCCCGAGATATTTCAATTCAGACACGGTGTCAATCCGCTCACCCTTAATGAAAATGTCTGAAGTTGGCTGAAGTTGTTTTGACAGAATTAAAATTTTTGGATGCCAAAACTTTACTGTAGTCGCCATTCGATACATATTTTCATATGAAGATCACTATTTTGATTTGGATAAATACATTTATTTTAAAGCGTTGAACAAGAAATATGAGTTCCTTTTTTTCTATAAATTTTTCTATTTATTTTGTCAACAAGCTAAAAATATCTCAAAACAGGATTAAACCATCTGCTGTGCTGAATCAAAATACATTCTAGGGCTTGATTCATATTGAACATATTTGCACATTAAATTGAAGATGGTGTATTGAACGGATCAATATTGAGAATTGAAAAAAAAAGTAGTTCTGTTGGTTTTAGTACAAGTTTGTATTACCGGGAGCACCAGTAGCTCAGGACAAACTTCTGAATCTATAGCAATTTTAATTACTGTTTACTGTAAATGTAAGAAGAGAACCGATCTTAAACGAGGACAGTTTTTCTGCACTTGTGGTTTGTAAAGACATGTCTTTTTGACGACACAACAAACGATCTAAATTAAGAGGTTTGCCAGCACATTTTGCAAAAATATTGCTTGATTACCGTTATGGAGAAAGTCCCCACAAATACTGAGATATTAATTTTTCTTAATTTCGCCCACGTCCATGTCCAAACCAGTACTTCGTCAGTAAACTCTCACCAGCACCATGAATGCGTTTTACCTGGGGATGGTGATACACTTGGTATTACAGTTCTGCGTTGCGATGGCCTTCTCCAGTTCGTCCAGCTGCCCGGTCTTCTTCAGCTTCTTCACTAAGATCTTCACCGCTTTCTCGCACCATTTGTCCTCCTGCCCGTTCTGCTCGCCGCCCCCTGCTCCGCCCGGGCCGCCAGACTTCTTCCACCCCAGCAGCCTCTTCACGACCGGAGGGGTGAACGGCAGGATGGAGGACATGTCTCTGAAGTGGATGTCCAAGTCTTGAACCCTGGTTGGAGGAAAGAAAATATAAAGCTAAGATTTAGTGCACATTTTAAAAATTACAGGGGCATGAACATGTGAGAGAACACTTAAAAATAAAACAGCTAAAGCAGGAGAAGGCTAGTTTGCTTTGTGGTGAGCAGATTTCCTTTGTGAAAAGTCTGGTAGCTGAACTTCCCAATTGTGCCTCAATTTGAAGCCTCACTTTCTCCAAATGGCAATGTTGTCCATCCCTGGCATTTGTATATGACTTTACAGGGGTTGTTAATGTACAGGGGTTTTTTTTAGCATTTTGAGAGAAATTTTGCAGAATTTCACCTCTGATGTGTGTAATAATATTAAAAAGAAAAAAACATGGACCAGAGGTTCTATGCTACAGGTCTGTACATTTTGCACACAGGCCAGTTGCATCTCTCTGAAGAAGAAGAATCAGGAGAAGCTAAAGTAATAAAAGAATCACATACCGAGACAAAGTCAGGCGAAAGAGGAGTGACGTTTAAAGATGCGCCGGGCCCTTGCTTTCAGGGGCCCCTGTGCTGCTCAACGGCTCACAGTGTGGAAGCCAGGGTTAGCAGGATGGACTCTGGATACCTGAGAGAGAGAGAGTTTAACATAATGTAAATGCTGAAAAGCATGCAAATTGTGTAGTGTACTACTGTGTTGTATCTGAATGTAATCCATTATCAAAACAAGAAAACATTGATCCCCGTAATTCAGTGGCTTTAACTATGGAGAGCTATAATTTATTTTGATTAAAGCGGCGGGTTTTTGAAGAAA
>OMNZ01110493.1:13620-57079 GCA_900303255.1 Lesueurigobius sanzi
AACCCTGTACCTAAACCCTGTAAATTGATGTAATTGGGCAAACATTTTATTGCCTAAATATAATAATACTAGAATACTATTATATAATCATCACTCCAAATGGCCTAATAGACCTTTCATTATGTACTTAACCTCTGTCTAGCCTGATTTACTGCATATATTACATGTTTGAGGTTTTTTTTGGACATTCATTTTTAGCGAGTTTGGGCAGGACGAATTGCCAGCCATAAATAATTCTCTAAGTGCACATACTTTATGGTCATTTGACGGCAGCCTCCAGACATGTCACAAATCATCAGAAATTGGATTTGGTCTTTTTAACATTTGGCCCTCCCCGGTGCTTTACAGTAAACCAATAACTTTAATTGGGGCGTATGATATTTAACTACATAACAACTACACATTTAGCAATAAACCACTCATTTAATGGACATACAACATGACATTTATTTTATGTACTTTTATGATACCTTTTGGCTGCCTTTTGTTTATCTGATATATATGTTTTACTTATATATAGATTTCTATGGAAGAAATGGTGACTAAAAAGGAACAGATTGCAGAAGCAGTGAGGATCACACAAGCAATGCTGAACAAACACAGTGAAAAGTAAGAACATGTCTATTATTCTTATCATACATCATCTCTAACACTGTATTGTCTATTCAGAATGACAGAGCGAGAGCGAGCCGAGGCCGAGGGGCAGCTGAAAGAACTGAGCCAGGCCTACAGTGACCTTTCCCAACACTGTGCATCTCAATCAAGCTCCACAGATGAGGTGGGACTCTGGTGTTTTTACCTTGCAATGAAGTGCAATGAAGGGTTTAGAAACAGCGCCCCCTGATGTTCACTTGCATGACTAACCTCTCTCTCTTCCCTAATGGAAAGTGTGTTGCACCACTATCACAATGAACAGTGTGTTGAATTGAAACCTAACAGTCTGGGTATGCTGTAAACATGCTGAGGAAAGTGCTTACTGAACGAAACATCACCAAAACAATGGGCTGAGCTTCACTCTGTTGTACTACTGTGACGTGTGTTTATTGTTGATGCCATGTAACTAACTTTATTTCGTAAAATGCTGGAATTCGGCATTGTTAAATGCATGCCAGCTTACTGTTGTCTGCCTCAATCCTGCTGCTATCTTGAAATGTGTGTGATTTGGTGAGTAAATATTTTGGTACATTTTTGTTACATAAATTGCTTTACGTTCTTTACTTTCTAGTCATAAACACACATTTTGTTTGTTTCTTTAGGTTTTCAAATCTGACTTTGATGGATTTTTGGCCACAGCTGCGCACCTGAATGATACTTCTCTAACAAATCCTCCACGTCTGGATAATTTCCGGACAGAACTACGTGAATACATTGAGCAAGATCCTCTTTCTGACCAGAATCCAAATTATAACTCTACCGTGAATGTTCCAAACAAATGCATCCAGTCCTCACACTTATCCTCCGTGTTCCTCCCTGAGGCAGCAGCAGTTTTGGGCGAGTCCACGCAGCAAAACGCCATTGTTAAAATGATTGAGCTCAAAGACAACAGTGACGGATTACAGATGTGTTACAGTGGAAACGCTCTGAGCTTAGAGGTGGCGCTAAAGAGTGGTCTCATCCCTGCGTCGGTCTATATAAAGGCATCGCAGCAGCAGAGGAGCTGTCACGCTCTGAAAGATATCAGCGCTGCAAGAAATGATCCGCACTCTGACCCAGGCAAGGTTAACGCTATGATATTAAGCTGCCTCAAAGGAAATGAATCAATGATGCCCAAAAGGGATGTTTATCCTCTTAAGTCTTCAGGTCAAGGACAACATTTAGGAGGGGAGCACAGCCGGCCACTGGACAACATAACAACGTGTTATGGGGGAGAGTTAAAAGTGGACGCGGCCGTGCAGTGTGATCTGATGAGCTCAAGCAGTGCACTCATTGTACTTGGAAATCAGTTTATAGGAGTAGTGCTGCCTCAGTCTGAGGAAACCGTATCCTCTTCATTACATGTTCAAAGGGACGGGAAGTTTACCTCTGGGTTATTTGGAGATTATCAAAAAATCTTGGCTTTGTACATCCCAGAATTGTCAGAAGTAATAGACATTGATGTAGCAGTTCAGAAGGGTTTTATTGACAGTTTTGATGCTGATGTTTTGAAAACCATAGAGATCCCTGATGAATTACTCAATATTGATCAACTTAACAAGGAATACACATCTTGGCTTACATACTTAAAACTCAGATCAGAGGGACAATATGCTCCGCTACAGTTAAATTTTAAAATCCCTTCCCCAGCAGAGGCGAGGCTGCTATTTGTGTCCTACCTGAAGATGAACACTTACATTGATCCAAAAACAGGGCATAGGATTTTAATATTGGACAAACAGCTGACAAACATGATCAAAATCTTCCTGGAGAATCCTTCAATATATGAAAGTATCTGTCAAAATCAAACATATTACACGGTTGATATTGGAGATATGTCAGATGTGCATTTGGAGATTAATGAGGAAGAGGGAAGCGAGGGAGAAGGAGATCATTCACAAAGTTACTCCCCAAATGTTGTCACCTCCACCAGTGGGACTATTACTTTCCATGACAATAACGTGGAAGCATATTTGGACCCATTGTGGACACATTTCAATGATATCATAGACATGGATGAAGTGGAAATTTTAGACCCAGACTCAAATTTAGATGAGTTTGCCGAAGACATTTCTAGCAATATTTTACATAATCAATTTGTCAATAAAACTGAAATCCAAATGATAGAAACAACAACTGTAATATGCACCCCGAGTGGCTCCCCTCAGAAGATGTATACTTCTGAGCGTTCTGTGTCGTACCTGGACACTGAAGTGCTCGACAGCCACCTTGAGAATACAGATGATACTTCCTTTGAGCATCCCTGCATCTCCGAGTGCCATTACGAGAAAAGCGAGATAGAAGATACAATATATTTTCTTCAAGATGAGAAAGATGATATGTTGGATGCAGCCACTGAAGGAAATTACACAAATGAAAAAGAACATGCTGAAAGTCTATTGGACAAACAGGAGGACTTTATTCATGAAAGGCATATAACATTAGATAGTGACTTTGACATAAACAATCAACCAAGTTTATTGGTGTCTAAATGTACTCATAGCCTCAGTGACAGTGGTAGTTATGAAAATGTAAGTGATATAGCACCCAAAGGAAGTTCATACAACGAAGCAAAGCCCTCCCCGTCTATATCTTTCGACCCAAACCAGAAAGATTTCAACATTAAAGAGTGGAGGCATGAAGAGCAGCCTGAAAGCAAGATTGCAGTCATGATGCTTGACGTTGCCCACGATGATGAACGCAGCAGCAGCAGCCAAGAAACCACTGCAATGATGGAGCATGAGACCAGAGAGGCTGAGATAAGTGAAAATCGATACACAGCCACTCCCTGCATTAGCGCTGCTGATGCTGCTGGCTCACTGGTGATGTCACCTTTTGCTGGAAGTCATGTGACCACAAGGAGTATGGCTCAGATTGGCAAAAGTCCAACGCAGGATGAAAGTAGTTTATCAGAAGCTACAAAACAAACGGATTTTGATTCAACCACGCGATCATCTTTGTCAAATTCGACTGCCAATGAAAAACTAGCAAAAAGTCAGACTACATATGCCTCTCGTCCGCCCGACAAACAGGAGAACTTACATTCCCCCTTGAAGAACGAGACAGAATTCCACATTTCCTCATCAGGCAACCATCTGGGTTTGGAAGAAGCCGGGGTTGAGAATGACTTAAGCCCGGCCCAGTGCATGTTCAGTTATGAGCTAATCCAAGATTATTCATCACCGGGGGGATTGGTCAAGTGTGCTGTTTCAAGTAGTAGCCATGACAAAGACTGTGCAAATAAACACACATTACCTCAGCGGGTTGGGCCTCATACTGGAGATAGTTCTGTTGAGTTTACGAGCTCTGAAGACGGGCACATGGCAGCGTTCGTAAGTGAGATGCAGTCGATACCGTTTAGAGTCTCTACGCCGGAGATTAGAGCCAGTCAAACGATCAATGAAGACAGCGCAGAAGATTGTACTCTACATAACACTACACGTAACAAAAATGTTCAGGATGATGATAAGAAAACAGTAGGAGCATACAACTCTTCAGATGATGCGAAGCTGAACACACTGACTGTTTCCTTTGAGGAGCAAGAAAAAGAAGATGTTTTAAATTTGAAAACTGATCCAAAGCAGCAATCTTCAAAAATCCCAAAAGAGGGAAATTTAAATAATCAAGACTTATGTGACAAGTCCAGCACAAATGAAGGTGATGTTGAAGGAGAGAGCAGTATCCCGGATGTTTCGGAGTGTCAACAGTTGTCAAATGACAGCATGAAGGGTCAGAGCACCACAGACAGCGTAACTGTGTTTGATGAGAATGCTAAACCAAGGGACACTGAAGACCAAACCAATATACAGATACGTAACATTGAAAGAGAAGAGTCCAATAGAAAAGAATTACCTGAAGAACTTGTGGAGACCCATTACCTACAAGACTTCATCACGGATGCCCAAAATGTACCCAGTTCAGACCACACATTTTTGGAAAGCAGCATAGGGGAACAAGAGCACGCCCACAAAGACAACGATCACAGCGATGCCCCAAACATTCAGCTGCAACTTCTCGAGGTCCTGAAGACTGTATCCTCCAGTCAGGACCTGTCCGTGCTCCAGGAGGTGATGGACACTTTGAACAGTGCGCTGGGGGGCGAGAGCGCACAGGGCACCCGGCACAGGCTGGACAGCATCAAGGAGGAAGAGGAGGCTGAAGGTGACGCCGATGCAGGGACAGCGGAGAGAACAGAAGAGCCCACAGTGTCTATGAAGGACAGCGGTAAAATCCAAGAGGTTCAAAATAAGGCAGGTCTCACAATGCTTATTCATTACATGCATTTTAACTCGTGTTACTGATTTAGATGTTGTGCCGCAGTTATTTTCAATACAGGATTATTTGGAGTGTGTCGGCAAGTTGCAGGATCACACCGATGTCTTGGATGAGATGAAGAAAGATCTCTGCTCTCCCATGGCCCAAGACATGGAGGGATTGCAAATTCAAATAGAGGAATGTGAGGTCAGTAGGTTGTAGTCAGCAGGCAGTAGGAGTTGTGTCATAATCAAAATAAAGTAAAAGCAAGTACAAGACTGTAATGTTTGTGTTTACAGAGTTTGAAGTTGCAGCTATCAGACTTGGCTGATGTTTTGACTGAGGACACAAAGGAAGCCAAACAACTTTTGTGCGCGGCTGCAGTGGAGGTACCCCGACAAATCCACCAGGACTTGGCCTCAACGTATCTGCACATAGAACCACATTTTACTGCGGTGTGCAAAATGTGTGCAGAGAAAAGTGTTTCCCTCAATGATGCAATGGCAGCTGGAAAAGTAAATAGTAGTAGTGCATTATTTTAAGTACAGTATGATAAAAAAAAGTGTAAATACTGTATATATGAACACTTAACTTTGCCTTTTCGTAGGAATCTTTGGAAACAACTTATGTCCAATATCTTCATAACCTTCAAGAGTTGTCAGAACTTTGTCAGAATAACCCTGACGTCCCAAGTATGGATTTAAATTCATGTGATGTGGACACACTGACATGTCTAATTCAGCAGAATGAAGTAAATATAAAATACTATATATACTACTTTAACTGTTACCAACCAAAGTGCGCAGTTACACTCTTGTTTTGTTTCCCCACAGGACATTGAGCACTGTCTGCTGAAGGATGCTCGGCCGAAACTGGACGACGCCACATTTGAAATCCAGAGCTTTATTTCTGAACACGCTCAGTTCTTGAGTCCGGCTCAGAGCAGTTACCTCCTCAAACTGCTCAGCTCCACTCAGAGGGCCTTCAGGGAGCAGGCAGACAGGCTGGCCGTGGAGAGGAGCTCCCTGCAGACTTTAGAGGAACAAAAACACCAGGAAAATCAAGCACAGGTCCAGTACCTGTACACGATGAACAAGTCATTATGGTCTACTAACAAAAGAATGAAATACCAAACTAAATACAGCCTGTCATAGAGTATTCGTACTACGTGGAGCCCTAAAGCGTGGCTTATACATGCTCATTACTAAAGTGGTAACAACATTCAAAGACATTGTTATTGAAACACCAAAATAGCACTGTGCCAGCATGTTTACAGCATTCCTGAGCTGAAAATGTATATTTGCATGTTATTTCTATCTCTGTACCTATTTATTCTCTTCACTGCGTCTTTTGTAGGTGATGAATGCTCCGGTTCCTCTCAATTGTCATGTGCTTGTGCTTATTTTTACACGTGTAAAATGACTTTTCTCATCACAGACGTTACTTGAAAAACACAAGGAGTTCTCGGAGAAGCTGGAGGAACTGTGCGACAATCTGACCCTGACAGAAAACCGTCTGATTGGTCACCATCAGCAGGCAGGAAACACAGAGTCTGTGAGTGAGCTGCAGCAGTACCAGCAGGAGCACCAGGTGGGGCACATAGTTTATCTTTATTTGACTTCCGCACTACAAGGCTTTACTCTTGTCCTGTAAATATTACAAATAGTAAACATCGTCTTATCTTATTTTGAGGCTTTGCAAAAGGATGCGATGACGAATGCCAGTGCTCTGAATGAAGTTGTCAGCAGCACAAAGAAGTTCCTGGAGGAAAACAGAAGCAAACTGACACCAGATCAAATTGACCAAATCGAGAACAAGTTGCAAGAGGCAAAAAGCAAATCAAAAGTCATCAATCAGAGAGTTGAAGACTCGCGTAAAGACCTGGAAAAAGTAGTGACTTCAGCCATAAAACAAGAAAGTGAAAAGGTAATGTTTTAATGAATGTGTACTACTTGTAAATTGTGCATAGCAGTGGAGGTAGAGTTCATGTATTTTATTTTGAAATGTTTATGTGTAGGCAGCGGCTGTGGAGCGACTTGAAGAAAGCAGAAACAAAATTGAAGGTCTCCTGGACTGGATCTCCAACATTGGGAATGAAAATAAGTGCAGCCTGGATGAAACCGACCATATAAGTAAAGAGAATGGAAACCTGCCGGGGGAGACTTCTGCCAAAGAGCTGATGGATGAGGCTGAGGATGCCAATGGGAATGCCCCTCAAAGCCCTGCACAGGATCACAGCAACGAGAATGGCCGGAGCAATGCATCCACAGATCTGGACAAACAGTTTGCAAAAGTGAAGGTACACGCTCCTTTAAGAACACCATTCTTCAGTATAACAAACAAAAAGCCTCTAATTGAGGGGTTTAATTTAAATGTTAAGTTTTAAAGGTCCAATAATCAAAAATTCATTATTTCTGTTTTCCCAGGCACATCACCAGGCTATTCTGTCCCAGCAGCAGGATCTCTTGATGGCCACTCAGTCAGCCCAGGCTTTACTTGACAAACAGGCCAATGTTTTGTCTCCAGAAGAGAAGGAGACACTAGAGAAAAACATCCAGGAGCTGAAAGGACGTTACGAGTCCTCTCTGACCCAGGCAGAGCAGCAGATGAAGCAGCTGCAGTGTGTCCAGGAGGAGCTGAAGAAGTTCCAGGACGACTGTGAAGAGTTCGAGGGCTGGTTGGATCAGGCTGAGGATGAGATTCAGAAACTGGAGACCCCTGCAGGATCCCTCAATATCCTCACTGACAACCTGCAGTCACAGAGAAACTTCTCTGAAGATGTGATATCCCACAAAGGAGACCTGCGCTTCATTACCATCTCAGGGCAGAAAGTGTTAGACGCGGCCAAAGCCTGTGGTGTGGCCGACGCAGCTGCTAAAAACACACATGTGCAAGTGGATACTTCAGGCACTCATTCTTCTGTTAAAGACCAACTGGACGCCGCTGCTTCTAGATACAAGGCTCTCCATTCTCAGGTATTTGTCATGGCTGTGTACGCAATGACTAATTTAAGCCACTAGGGGGAAGCATACACCTTGGAGGGAAACGGGGGAATAAAATACAACAATTTACATTACAATACATTTCCCCTCTTCTTTCTTGTGTTCTAGTGCAACCAGCTTGGCAACAACCTAAAGGATGTGATTGACAAATACAAAAAATATGACGAAACCAGCACTGGACTGCTCAAGTGGCTCAACAGCTCTGAGGGCGAGGCGAGAAAGCAGCAATCAGAGCCTATTGCCGCTGATCCACAAACACTGCATAAACAACTGGAGGACACTAAGGCAAGAAAAATACAATACGTGTCTTTTTTTTTTTTTTTAAACAAATCGAAAAGTTTATCTATGGCCCATAAAACACTTAGAAGCAGTAGGTAAAACTTAAACTAGGTGATTATACACCATTGAACTGCAACACCAAATATAGTATTTCCACTATTTCGAGTTATTTTTAGACTTGCATTCATATTCAGTCCCACATGGGAACAGTTAAGGGTTTTATTTCTAAAGTGCACAGTCCAACAAGAGGATAAGACGCTGTGCAGACAGAGCTTTTGGCTGCATTTACTCATTCAAAGTTAAATAACATTCCTCTGTTAAGACGTAGCGAGTTACTGATATTCACAGATAACACAGACTGAGAGGTTCTACACTGTGTTTGTGCAAGCTCTCAGTCGTACAGGAGTTTTCCATCATAGACAAAGGTTCTTGAGTCATCATACCCTGTAGTTGAAGTGTTGACAACAGAGAACAGATTATGACTCAAGAACAATTGTCTATGAAGGGTCTCCACTGGTTATGTTTTAGTTACACATGCACATTTCTTGCACACTTATAAAGGACAGTGAATAAATGTGCCTCGATTTGATGTAATATTGATATACTTAATTTCTAATCCCCATTTTACTCACACTCAGGCTTTGCAAAATCAGACGACTGAGCACCAATCTGCTATTGACACTTTACGTAAAACGGCAGAATCGTTGGTCTCGTCTGAGGGGGATCTGCTGAGCAACACAGATGAGATACAGGAGACAGTCGGTAAGACTCAAAACTCAAACCAAATAGACTTTCATGTTTTAAGTACATCGATTCAGCTTTTAAATTGACCTTTTTCTTTTTCGACATTTAGATGACATAGTGGAGCGTTATGACAACCTTTCCAATTCAGTGAGTGACCGAAATGAGAAGATCCAGATTACTTTGACTCGCTCCATGAGTGTGCAGGACGGCCTGGATGAGATGTTGGGCTGGATGGAGAGAATGGAGGCCAGCGTGAAGGAGAACAAACAAATACCACTGGACTCGGTATCGATGGCCGAGGCACTCAGCAAAGAATTGGTATGTTCTGAAGCCAAATACAGTAGATGCAGGGGAGTGTCTACGGGGATGCTGGCCAGTAATTAGTATTTTGTTTTCTTATATTACATGCCCAAACAAATATGGGGAAATGGCCATAAATAAGCACATACTGTATATATTCATGGCGTGCAACATCCATATCTACTCTCACCAGAATGTTGAAATTTAAGTTTTCCATTTTCAATTAAAATTTAGCTTAACGCCCTGAAGACCAGGTCAATCCCTATGCCACCAGAGGATAAATATTTCCCACCCCTGGGTCGCCCCGTTAAAAAAAAAGAAGCTGAACAATGTGTACAATTCTCTTTTCATACTTTTAGGCTTTAGAGCAAGACATAGCAAGCCGCCTGAGCAGCATCTCAGCCATAAAAGCCAAGGTCAAGAAGTTTGCGGAAACAGCAGATCCCTCAGCTGCAGCACTGCTCCAGTCCAACATGGAGGCTCTCTCTCAGCGTTTCTCTAGCGCATGTGATCAACAAAAGCACAAAGTGTCCAAGCTGGAGCAACTGAAGAAGAAAGTGGAGGATTTTGAGAAAGTGGCAGATAAAGTCCAGCAGTTTGTTATGAAGCGATCGCAGGAGCTGCATGAGACTGATGGGCCCGGCAAAACATTCACAGAACTGTCTGGTTTCATGGAGGTAGTGCACACAACATTTTTCATAGTCCTTCCTGCCTTTGGTTGTTCATTTGCTAAATTTATGAAAATGCCTTTCAGAATACTAAAGCCGAGATGGCTGAACATGCCAGTGAGCTGGAGAAACTGCAGAGTCTGTCCAAAGAGCTGTGTGAACTAAGCGCTGATGGAAACAGAGCCCAGATCCAGAATAAAATGGATAATCTGACAAATACGTTTAACACATTCAAAGATACTGTCCAAGAAAAGTAAGTCTAGCACACAACCATAATTACTTATGACTAACTGATGTGTTGTTCTAATTGTATAATGTATACAGGGAAGATGAAGTAACATCTTGTTCAGATCAGCTGGGAGACTTCAGAGCTGTGTCCACTGCGCTCACCGTGTGGCTGGAGGAGACCAAAGGCAAAGTACCTGCAGTGGATCCAGGTCATAGTGAAAAGAGTTTGGAAAAGGACCTGCAGATAGTAACAGTAAGTTCTGTAATGTCGGTTTTGTAAAGGGAAGGGTTTTGATGTATGCCAATACATACTATCCCAGGGAGTACCTTGAAAAGATAAAGTTATTTCTGTGTCATGGATTGTACATAAATTAGGTGCATATTAATGGTGCAGTCCAATCCACTTCACCTCTGCACAATTTCAACATGCTTTTGTACCAAGTAATTAAAGACAAATGGGTTGTGTTTATCCAAGGACCAGATCGTCACAGACTTAATTAATGTAAACACTGGCAAAACACGCCTGACACACAGTCAAAACACAGTGTCACTGTAGCTTTTGTGTTGTTTTAATGTGAATTTTCTGATTACTTTTCCACAGGAATTGATGGATGAGTGGACATCCAAAGGACCTGATGTGCTAGACATGAATAGCAAGGGATCTGCGCTGTGTAGCTTCATCACTTTCCTCACATCACCCGCCAAGTCGAAGAACACCAACAAAGCAGGTAACGTCAACGTGTATTAAAATAAGTGTTTTTGAATGGGCCAGAGGAATGAGAGGCATGGTGTTTGGGAGTACTTTGAAATACTAACACATTTTACTTGTTATGGGCAAAGTGGTCTTGTATGTTAATTTATACTAGACTTGTCTTGTGTTTCTGCATCAGCTCTTACTAACGGTGGTGGTCCGGTCAACCATTCCTACCTAACCAATAAAGGTAATTGAATAAGAATGTTTCTGCCTCTTGTAAACAATGCTGTGTGGTGTCTATTAGCGCTGGGTTTCTAAACATAACAACGGAAATGTGAGTTAAACATTCATTAAAGCTAAAGCATGGTGAAAGCTACCTTGCATGCGAAGCTCAAGCTAATGTTGATTTAGTAGTGATTGCAAATGTATTTAACCTACAATAAAATCAATAATATTCTTACCAGGTAATTAATAGTATTGTTACTATAATAATTGTTGTTCATGTTTATGTTATAAGAAAACACTCAACCAATCTAAAACAAAAAAGAATCATTTACATTTATGGATGATGACTCTGTAGATCTCATGGCAATTCAGCAAAAGATGTCATTTGTCACTGATGAATACACAAGCCTTGGGGACACGCTCAAACACCGGGCCGCGCAGTTAAAAGGTTCGGTCCAAGAAGTAAAAGAGGCTCAGAAAGAGACGGCGGACATGATGAAGTGGCTGAAGGACATGAAGGACACGGCTGCCTCTTGGAACACAGAGGCCTCAGAGAAAGACTCTGTAAAAACACAACTAGAAAATCAAAAGGTGAGAAAAATGACAGAGGTACATCAGATTTGTAATTTTATGTCTCATGTCATGTTGCCTTCTGTCTCAGACATTTGAAGATAACTTGAAGCAAAAAAGAGAGGAGCTGCAGAAGCTGAGGGGCAAACTTCTCCACTTGCTACAAACTCACCCAAACTCTCCAGAGGCGGCCAAATGGAAGCAAATGTTGGCAGAAATAGGTGTGTATGTCAGATAATATGAAATATCAACACTTCTGACCTGCCCTGCAGACTGACTGACTGTTGTCTTACAGATGCATCCTGGGCTGATATCAGTGACTCTGTAGAGGAGAGGAAACAACACCTAGAGCAGTCCAACAAAAACCTGGACACATTCAAAACCACAGAGCAGCAGCTTTGTCAGTGGCTTTCAGAAAAAGAGCTGCTCATGAGTGTTCTGGGGCCTCTTTCAATTGATCCAAACATGCTCAAAATGCAAAAACAACAGGTCCAGGTACAGTGCTGGTTTTCTGTTAATGTTCATTTTGCTGGTTAGACAGTTAAACTTACATTAACTTACGGTGCTCTTTTTTCTTTCTTTAGATCATCCAGAATGAGTTCAAGAGTCGCACTCCTCAATATGAGCAGCTGGAGAAAGCTGCCTCTGCCTTATTGACCTCTAATCAGGATCCTCTGAATGGGAAAGAGGTGAAAGATCAGTTCACAGTTGTCACTCAGAAGTGGCAAGGCCTCACTGGGCAGCTCGACTCCCGGGACGCCCTGATTGACCAGGCAGTGATAAAGACCGAGCAGTTTCAGGAGTTACTGAAGAGTCTGGGCAACACCACCACACAACTGGAGAGCCAGCTCACCAACCATCACAGCCAAAGCACGCAGCCAGATGCAGTAAAGAGGCACCTGGAAGATGTGCAGAAGATCTCATCTCAACTGAGGGAGGAGAAGAAGAAGGTGAAGGAGGCTGAAGCTGTGAGTGCTGAACTCAAAACAATGGTGACCGAGGAGTATCTGAGAGCAGATTTAACAAGACAACTGGAGAGTGTTGCCAAGCCCTTCAAACAGCTGGAGGAGAAAGCAGGTCTGTAGATCAGTTCATTATTAGAAAATATAGCAAAAAGGCTTTAAATGATCTGTTATATACCTCATTTGTAGCAGTAATATTATAATCTGATTCTGATATTGGATTCCTGACTGACCTGTTGCCTGTTGTGTGTACCTCTTTTCCAGCTAAACGTATAGATGAGCTGAGTTCGACCTTTGCCAGTTCGCAGCAGTTCCATCAGACCTCGAAGGACTTCCAGACGTGGCTGAGCGAGAACCTCCAGGAGCAGTCTAAGCCCCAGTCCATCTCTGCCAAAATAGACGTGCTGCATCAAAGTCTGGAGGATCACAACAAGGCGCAGAAGGTTCTCAATAAGCACGAGGAGGCTTACAGGACTATTGTCGGAGAGGGCGAGAGGCTGCTGCAGAGCGTGGATGGTGCCGAGGGACTGGCGCTCCAGGGTCAGCTGAACACACTGGCTACAAACTGGGACGATGTGAAGCGGAGCAGCACTGAGCAGGCTGAGAAACTCCAAACTGCTTTAGAGAAATCCCTTACGTTTCATAAACATGCTGAGAAACTAAGCTCTTGGATCCAGGAGTGTGAAAACAGCGAGGCCAGAGTCAAGCTCACTGTTGACCCTGTTAAAGTGGAGAGCTCCATTTCTCAAGTCAAAGCATTGCAAAAGGATGTTGACAAGCACCGAGCACTGGTTGAGCAGCTCAACACAACAGCTGAGAGCCTTATGGCAGTGGCTAATGCTGACACAGAAATGATCAAAGATGAAAAGTCCAGCATCGAGAAGAGAGTGGACAGTGTGGTTGAAGCTCTACAGAACAAGAGGGACACACTGGAGCACATCTCACACAAGGTGAAGGAGTTTAGTGACGGTCACAAAGAGGCTACAACACACCTCGAAGGAGCTAAAAAGCAAATGGAAACATATGAATCCCAAGGCGTACAGGCACACAGTAACAAGAACTTAGCCAACATGAAAGCCCAGCACAAGAGTCTAAACGGAGTTGAGAGTCAGATTGAACACATCAAGAGCCTGGCCAAGGAGCTGGTAGTGGTCGTCCCAGATGCGGATGGGGTGACTGACCTCCTACTGCAAAGTGACAGCGTTGAGAAGGAATACAACGCCCTCAACAACAAGCTAGAGGAGACGTGCCAAGTCCTGGAGGGTAAACTACAGGGCATCGGACAGTTCCAAAACAACATCCGTGAAATGTTCACTAGATTCACTGATTTAGATGATGAGTTGGACAACATGGCTCCAGTTGATTTGGACCTAGTGAAACTAAAAGAACAGCAAAGCAACATAAGCGGTTTCATGAGTAGACTTCAAGAGTTGATGTCAAACACTGCCGATGCCGGGGACTGCTGCAGAAAGATGCTCGAGACTGAAGACTCTCCCGATCTGATTGGTCTGAAGAGAGATTTAGATGCTTTGAGTAAACAATGTGGCAAGTTGTTAGACAGAGCCAAAAGCAGAGAAAGCCATGTGCAGAGTACATTTCAAAATCTGGAGCAGCTATATGGAAAAATCAAAGAAGCAGAGGGCACACTGGACCAGGCTGTGATCAAGGAAGCTGCTCAGGAAGCAGTTGGCATGGAAACGGAGGGCATCAATCAGCAGCTGGAGGCGTTCAAGGTATGGTTACCCTTTTGTAATATGGTACAGATAGAACATGTAATAAAGTGCCAAAAAGCCGACCCTGCGCCAAAGCGGGACAAACAATAGGAATGAAGAGTACATGTAATAAAGTAGCTATTTTGACAAAATGTATTATTTGGGGGTCTGTAGATCCATTTATGTGGGAATATTTCATTATTTGTTTCAACTCAATCACTTTCTTTTAAGGTGACCAGATGTCCCAGTTTACCCGGGACAGTCCCAATTTTGAGCGCTCTGTCCCATGTCCCTGTGAATTTATCTGAAACCATTCATTTGTACCAGTTTTACACAACCTCTGTTCCAGTTGTCCCTGTTGTCCCAGTGCCATGTCCATAGCAGCATATTTACTTGATACTTTATGACTTTTGGCCAAGACGAAAAGAAAAATGACAAAAAAGAAAAGAAAAAGAAAACACAAGAAAAATGTGAGAAAAAATATTTTAAAATGACAAAAAAGCCAGAAAAATTACAAAAAAAAATTAAAAAGATGACGAAAAAGTTACAAAAATTACAAAAAAAATGAGAAAAATTATGAAAAAACATGACAGAAATGACAAAAAAATGACCAAAAGATTATGAAATCATGTGAGAAAAATACAAAAAATGATGAAAAATGTCCAAAGCAGCATATTTACTTGATACTGGCCATGTGTCCGTTAAACATAAAGTTTCTACAGCGATTGAACAGTTAAAAAGCTCAATTGTCTGTCACCTCAAGCTAATTGGTCATTAATTGACATTAGAATTTCACAAACCAACAGTTATACCGTTCAACAATCATATTTTTTAATGTGTTTTAATGTGAAAAATCTGGTCACCCTACTTTCTTTACTACTATACTATTTTATCAGCCAACTGATTTACATTCTGGGCGAGGCCAATTTGCCTTGCACATTAGAAATGAGTCAGGAGGCCTGTGCCAACACTACCTACATAAACATTAAAATGTGCTTTTATTTGTTGTCACACATAAATACATTTGTTGTAGAATACCTACCTGTTTTAAAAAAAAACTAAAGACTATTAATAGAAGAAGAAGAAGACTTAGGATGGGGAGTTTTATTAATCCAGGTTTAGAAGAGTTATAGCAGTGTGATAAGCAGTGTACTCTTGTGTCACCACTTCGACCTACACATGGAATCCTCCAGGGACCGCTGCTCCGGGGCATGTGCTGTGAACAATGGAGCTAGAGCCCTGATCTGATGGTGGTGCGGGATAGGGCCAGCACAGCCAGGTGGTGATCAGCAGGGTGTCACTCCATTCAATGGAATCAGTAATGAAGTCAAGCCTGCAAATAGATCAACGTTGCTTTCACTAATGGACCTTCTCCGCCCCATAATCTACTGAGCCCACAGTGGCCGGGTGTTAATTTGACCAAAACACAAATTAATTGGTATCCTTTAATTTAAATTATTAATGTTTTTTTTCTTATCACAAGGTTATGTTATGTTACAATACACAATTTCCAAGAATGTCTAGTGCCTTATCTGCAGTTTGTTGATTTATGTACAATACATTATATTATACGTTTTATGTAGTTCTGCTTTTCCTAGATCAACCTTAAGACTATCAATTGTACCATTGCATGTTTAGACAGAGTAGTTTCAAAAAGCAGATTAACCTACTTGAGATGACTTTATTTGTGTATATTACATTGAAATATTGCTCAGTAAACAGATGTGGACAGGGATCCTGCCCAATAGTAGGTCAAGGGATTTTATTTTCAATTAAGGGGTGCCGATCAGAGCCGAGTGGCATGGATTAAAATGTGTGGGTCTATTTTGTGTTATTTGGTCTCCGTCTTCGCAGCAAAAGCATAAAAGAAGTGATTGATTCAGATTGTTGCTAAGCAACATTGCCATTGTGTTTTACCCCCACTTTCTCTTGCTGCCCGTCCCGGCTGAGGGGGCGCATAGCCTCAGCTGCCCCTGACCCCTCCCTCCTTCAGACCTTTGTATTCACAGTCCCAAATGAATCGGTTGTGTTTAGCAACAAAGCTTAGTAACAACAATGGCATCAGCATGTCTTAAAATGACCAAAAAAGTTAAAAATAAATTAATTGTTTTTTTTTTTTTTTACTCCTGAGAGAGAAAAGAACTTTATTGGCAGTCTGTCAAGAAATAAACAGTAAGAGCACATGCACACGAGCTGTTACCATTTTAGGTCAAGTTTAGAAACCCACATACCTGACTTCACATGCTTACTCTTGAATATGTCAGGAAGTTAAAAGTAAAGAAAAATGCTTTTGTACATAAGTAGTACTACGTAAACAACTGGGTCATACATACAGTATGTGTTTATCTTATAGGGTCGCCCCTGTGACTCAGCGACACTGTGGGGGGTTGGTGTGGACGTCTTCTGTTGCTCCTCAGACATTACCTCAGTGTCTTTCACCCTTTCACTAGTATCCCATATGCACTGATTCATAGATTCTGCACAATGACTGATGATAGTCAAAGTGTGTCATCGAGGCCATTGCTGCTGACTAACTGCCACGGTTTCATTCAGCCATAAGGAAAACTTATCAGGTTACCACTGAGCTACAGTCCTTTTGTTGTTTTCAATACAATAGTTAATCCAGCCGTTCAATAGTAGTCTATATTTGGACAGTAAAATTAGGATGTATGATCAGTCAGCTCGCTCCATTCTGGTGCAGTGGCTGTAGTGTTTTAGCTGTTTCCAAATGAGCGGACAATCCAGGAAACCAAAAATAAATTCCTCCCATGATCCCCTCTAATCGTCTTTCTTCTCCTGTCCCGGCCGATGGACATAAAAAGCCCCCTTCATGCACTTGGCAGAGCTGCTGGTGTTAAATTACCTGGGACCTGTGCCTCCCTCAGCATTCCACAGTAATTAACAATATCTGCGGGCTTCCTAGCACCCATCCGCCGTACCGACACAACAAAGGGCACAGAGGAGAGGAGAAAAATGTGTATCTATTTCAGAAAAGTGTGAGGTCATGAGTGGGAGCGGAGTTTGCCGCCTGTGAGGCTTCAAAAAAATAAAAAATAAGCTGTGTATTCCCCTCCAAGCTGGGAATACACAAAGCACACATAAACAACATGTTTTGGAAAATGAATATACTGTATACTATATTTTTAAATATCTAATTGCAATTTTGCCATAAAAATCTGCAAATATTAATATAATGGTCAGCAGGTTTTAAGACCTCATGGAGTTCATTTATTTACTTTTTTTTTGAGTGGCTTGTTCCTTGCTCTGCTCCTCATTCCTTTACATAGCAGTAGAGAAAGGTGATTATGTCAGGGCTCAGGATCAAGTATGCGTAACAGTGAAGTCATACACGCCATAGAGACATAAGGGGAATTACAGGGGAAAAAAGGGTCATGTGTCCACCAATCAACATGTGCCCAAGCGGCTCTGAGCACAAATGGAGTTGTGGCAGATGTTGTCTGAATAATGAGCGGGGGCGGGGCCTGAGCTCTGCCAGGAGGGAGTCTGTCATTGCACAGGCAGCAATGGGAGAGAAAGAGCCAGGCTTTTTGTTTATCCACGAGTACCAGCCCTGAGACACAGTTTTGGAGCGAGCCTGCTGGACTTGTCTGTGGATGTATCGCTTTGCACTGAAGATTACTTAACCCGCATGGATTTTACAAGAATTTCAAGGATTTTAAAGCACTTTGAATGAGAAGGATAAGTTCGACTTTTCAAGGATTAGAATCAAAAACAATTGTGTGGATGAGTGACTGTTTTACAAACTAATTTATATTGACTTGACCTGCACTGACTTTCAGATTTCAATCTGCGAAGCTGCTATTTTTTGTATTATATATTTTTATTTTATTTGTTTGTAATAGTTGTGAATATTTTTCAAAATAAGCTATTTATGTACAAATTTCAATCTACTTATTTTTTTGTATTTATTAGATTTAAAGAACTTATTCTTTATAGAAGGTCATTTTCTTCTGAGCATTTTTCACAATTACTTAATGAGCACTACAACTACAACTACCTCAATAGAGTTCACTACAACCGTAGTGATTTTTGATTAAAAGTGTTGAATTGTTTTGGCATGGGTAAGCCTCTCAGCAGACCAGACTGCCTGAGACAAAACCCTTCATGCATGGGGAAGGGGGAGGAGGAGGACCTGAACATTGATGACTGTTATGTGCCCCAGAGATCCATCTACGACACAGTCCGACTCAATGAACAGATAGACTCCAGCTCTAAAGGCAGCCTCGCTTCAAGACACTTCACTGGCACCTTACCATACACCAACCGCACCCTGGACTTCACCGGTCTGTGTGGAAATGGAGTTTTGTCTGCTTCCAGTTCATTTGAACTACGCACCAGGAAAGCTGCCACGCTTGATGAACGTGCAGTGTTTGATGGGCATAAGCTCAATGGGAACATAGTAAGAGCTACTGATACTGTGCTGCCCAAGTCACGTCTCCAGGGAGGAGAGAAGAAGGACTTTCCTCATTACCGGCGGTCATGGAAGACATTTGCTCCAACAAATCTGGGCGAATACATCAGCCGCAGTGGGACTTTGTGTTCTGGGAGCACAGACAGGCCTGCTCTCATCATTGGCAGAAGAGGACAGAGTATGACCAGCTCTTTGACATCCGAGGAGGACTCTGGACTTTACAGCCCCCCTGTAGAGAGAGACAGACACACTCACCGTCCAAATCGAAGAGTTGGCCCCGGGACAAGGAGTCTGTCTTCATCAGAGGCAATGCACATGTCCGGAGAACTGAAGACAGGACGATCTCTCAGCTCAGGACAGGAGGACTTCCCTTACTCTCCTGCAAGGGACAGTGTGTCTCTCTACCACAGCCATAGTCTGGTTCAAGAGGGCAGACATAGTAAATTTGGTTTAAAAGGTAAAGACTTCCGATCTTCCTCAGGCTCAGGGTCTAGACTTCAAAGTTTAAGTTGGCGTTCAAAAAGAGACTATGAGGAACAGTCCACTGCAGAGCTGTTGGAGGATGTGCCCTCAGCTGAGGACTGCGAGCTGGTTAGTGTAGCTGTCACTCAGCCTGAGACGTACGGGAACTCTGTAACACTACCCATGGAGAGCCATCAAAGAACAAAACCATGTAACTCTCAACTTGAAGCGTCCAGGTACAGCCTGGAGGAGCTGGAGGAGTTTCTACAGTCAGTGGAGGCCTGCCTGCCCAAGTGTTTAGAGGAACTACAGCAGGCAGGAGAGCACGAGATTGAGTTCTTTCTAAATGCCATTGCTGCCTGTTCGGACATAGAGCCAGCCAGTCCCCTCAGCCCTCAGGTGCTAAAAATAACCACTCTTTCACTTTGGGCTTTAGCTGGGTCATTGGAGGGTTCACACAATGTATGGCATTTTGATTAGTGTTTCTGTGACTGCTCATTGTTTCCTCTCATACATACATACAAACATATCATTACAAAAAGTGAATCAAGTTTGACCCAACCTGGAGACCTGTGGGATTTATATAGCTGTTGATAAATAGTCAGACGCAGTCAAACTTTTATTATAGAAGTATTTTTATTTGTGGCTTACTTAATAATTTTCTTCGGAATTTAAATAGTTAACTGTCCTTATCTCTGCTTGCTGCAGGGATTCCAAAAAGAAGACATTGATCCTTTGCAAGTAAAATTTCAAGACATCAACTCACTTGGCCAGAGTCTGGTCCAGACTGCTGCAAAGGGCACCTGCACTAAGAAGTTAGAGGGAGACTTGGATGATCTCAACACCAAATGGAATACTCTAAATAAAAAGGTTTGTTGCAAGCTATGCCGAACTTGCTATTTTTGATGTGACTTGTTTTATTTATAATGAAAACAATATTTGTCCTGTGATTTTCAGATTGCTGAGCGCTCGGCCCAGCTGCATGAAGCCTTGTTGCATTGTGGGAGGTTTCAGGATGCATTGGAGTCGCTGCTCAGTTGGCTCACTGACACAGAGGAACTGGTGACCAATCAGAAACCACCATCTGCTGAGTTCAAAGTGGTCAAAGCACAGATACAAGAGCAGAAAGTAAGTGTCTCCTCAGTAACTATTTGTTTACACTGTGTAGACTCTCAGCTCAGCCACTCAAAGGTCTACATACAATAAACTTCCCACTTAGCTATAAAGGTTTCAACAGTTCGTCTTTATTTTCTCTGTATTCTGTGTATAACACAAAGCATTTCATTTAATGGAAAACTGATGAGGCCATGTTAGATTTACTGTCTTTAACAGAGTTGTAGTATCAGGTTATAACAGCGCCCAATAACTCTTGCCTTTGTTTGTCTGTGACAGCTCTTGCAGAGACTGCTGGATGACCGTAAACCAACAGTGGAGCTAATAAAGAAGGAGGGAGGGAAGCTCTCTGAGCTGACAGAGGCTGTGGAGAAAGAAAAGGTTGCTAAAGAGATTGAGTGCTTGGGGCAAAGGTGGGATGCTTTGCTCAAAAAGGCAGAAAACAGGTTTGTATTTTGACACGTGTTCCACGTGTTATGATCTATCTTGTAGCCGTTAATCTGTCTGCCGTCATGTGTTAATCGTCATTGACTTCATATTTGACATGATTTGAGATGTTTGTGTGTGTGTTTCAGACATAAACAGCTGGAGAGCATCCTGGTGGTCACTCAGCAGTTCCATGAGACTTTGGAGCCTCTCAGTGAGTGGCTTAGTGCCACTGAAAAACTCCTCTCCAATTCTGAGCCCATCGGCACAGAGACATGCAAACTGGAGAAGCAGATAGCTCAACATAAGGTAAGGCACACTTTCTCCCCGTTGCTTTGTTCAACTCATTTGTTATTTTTAGTTTGTCTTTTTAGTTCATTTTTTCATTCATCTATTTGTTTTATGTTTTGTTTTTTCTGTTGCTCATCACATTCCTTGGTTTGGCCCACCATGATTAGGCCTTAGAGGACAAGATCATGAAACACAGTAAAGACTTGTTTCAGGCGCTCAGTCTGGGTCAAATGTTAAAAACTGTGAGCTCAGTGGACGATAAGGACTTTATTCAGTCTAAATTGGACACAGCCCAGGCTGGCTACATCGAGCTCCAGGAGAGATGCAGGAGGAAGGCTGAGATGTTGCAGCAAGCCCTGTCTAATGCTCAGCTGTTTGGGGAGGATCAAGTGGCCCTCATGAACTGGCTCAGTGAAGTGCACACAAGACTGAGTGAAGTCAGTGTGGAGGACTACAGCACAGACACACTGGAAAAACAGCTCAAAGACCAAAGGGTACACACTCCTATCTCAGGCCAAACTTTATTTTGTCATCATTGAGTTTCATTCATATTATTTATTACTTATTTTACAAATCAACTTTTTGTTCAGCAAAATCCTTTTAATAGTTGTATTATATTATACTGTATAGCAAATGTACTGTGTTCTTTCTGTAGATGTTACAAAGTGATATTGAGCTGAGGAAGAAGAACGTGGACCAAGCCGTTTCTAATGGGATGGAGCTTCTGAAACAAACAACAGGCATGTTGTCATGAGTATTATTATTGATGCCGTAAATCAAGTCACAAGACCTTAGTCTGTGCCTATCATTAACTTGTATCAGTTTTGGGACACAGGGACTTAACCAGTGGATAATACACAGAGTTGGTCCTTATGTTCAGTTCAGCTAAAATCCCTTTTAAGTAGTATTTCTAACATTATTGCTGTCATTATGTAGGTGATGAGGTGATTGTAATTCAAGGCAAGCTGGATGGAATCAAGATGAAATATGCTGAGATCAACTCGATGAGTGACAATGTGCTGAAGACTTTGGAAAAGGTCTTGGGTCTTTCAACCCAAATGCACCAGACTCATGAGGAACTGAGCAGTTGGCTCAACAAAGTTGAACATGATAGGAATGCTTTTGCTGCTCAGGATGCAGATGGCGATCAACTCGCTGATGTACAGAATAGGAAAAAGGTATGTGTTATTAAAGAATATGGCCCATTAGTCATTATCCTGTCAGTCAGCTATTGGCCTTACCTTACTGTATGTGCCACTATCAATCTGCAGGATTTGCTACAAGAGGCTAAAAACAAAAAGACTGTGGTAGACAAGCTGAATGAGTTGAGTAGCTCCCTCCTGGATCTGATCCCATGGCACACGCGGGAAAACCTAGACAAACTGGTCACTGAAGACAATGACCGATACAGAAGTGTGTGTGACACCATCAGCCAACAAGTCGACAAAATCAATGCAGATATCCTCAAATCTCAGCAGGTGAGGAAAAGTTATATGTTACTCTAACTCTAACTCTCAGTGTCTGTATGAGTAGTACCGTTTAACCTGCACATACGATATAACACAGTTTAACACAATATCTTTCACATTAGTTTGAACAGGCGGCCAATGCTGAACTCTCCTGGCTGAGTGAAGCAGAGGGGAAGCTGCTCTCTGTAGATGAGATCAAACTGATGCAGGACCAAACCATGGCACAGCTCCAGGCCCAGAAGGTTAGCCAGTGTTTGTCACACATAACGCTTTGCACAAAAAGTAAGCATACACTGGCTTTTATCTAGCCTCTAACTCACTTGACTGGTTTTTCAGATGTTCTCTATGGACATCATGAGACACAAAGATGCTGTGGACGACATTGTGAGAACAGGACAGGCTGTTATGAACAACAAAAACCCGGAGGGAAAGGAAGCCATAATGGTACTGTATCAAAAATATGACTGAGGTTAGATGTTCTCCCGATAACAATTAGGCAATCATTTTAACATATGGTCTTTAACGCAGGCCAAGACACAAGCTCTACTGGAGAAGTATGGTGTTGTCAGTCAGCTGAACTCAGAGCGGTGCCTACAGCTGGAGAGAGCACAGTCTTTGGGCAGTCAGTTTTGGGAAACATATGAAGAGATGTGGCCGTGGCTCCAGGAGACTCTAAAGGCCTTCAGTCAGCTGGTGCCGCCCTCTATTGAGTACGAAACACTTAAGCAACAACAGGAGGAGCTCAGAGTAAGACCAAAACCAACTTACAGAATCACATATTTAGCCATAAACAACACTGTATGTTTTAAATTCTTCTATTTCTTCAGCAAATGCGGGAGCTGATTGCTGAGCACAAGCCGCACATTGATAAGATGAATAAGACCGGTCCTCAGCTGCTTGAACTTAGCCCAGTGGAGGGAGGCCCAATCAGCGAGAAATACACCACCACAGACCAGCTCTACACTCAGCTCAAGGCTGACGTCAAACACAGAGCTGCCACTTTAGATGAAGCCATCTCCAAATCAACACAGGTAACGATGAAGAGAGCAGCAGGAAGTCTTCAATTCACCGGTTTGTCTGTTCACAAATGTTATGTTTTTGTTTTTAAGTTCCATGACAAGATTGACCCCATGCTCGAATCTCTGGAGCGAATTGCTGAGCGTCTTCGCCAGCCTCCATCCATTTCAGTGGAGTTGGAAAAGATTAAAGAACAGATTGCGGAAAACAAGTCTGTGTCGGTGGACATGGAGAAGCTTCAGCCCTCTTATGAGACACTAAAGCAAAGAGGAGAGGAGATGGTAGCGCGCTCTGAAGGAGCAGACAAAGATATATCTGCCAAAGGTAGGCAATATTTGGTGACAAATTCTTGAATTGCTTGATAATATTTGATAATGGATTTGATGAAATTTGTACTGAAGCTGTGCAAGACAAACTAGACCAGATGGTGTTCCTCTGGAATGACATCCAAGCCCTAGTGGAGGAGCGAGAAGCTAAGCTCCTGGATGTGATGGACCTGGCTGATAAGTTCTGGTGTGATCACTGCGCCCTCATTGTGACGATTAAAGACAGCCAGGACCTGCTGAGAGAGCTGGAGGAGCCAGGGGTTGACCCTTCTGTGGTCAAACAGCAGCAGGAGTTTGTGGAGGTCAGAAATATCCCCAAATTGACCAATTTGAGACTCATATAAGAAAGTCCAATGTATATTTTTCCATATTTTTCAGGGCTTTAAAGAAGAAATTGATGGGCTCCAAGAGGAACTGGATGCTGTCCAAAACCAAGGAGCTGAGCTGATGGCTGCTTGTGGAGAGCCTGATAAACCGGTCATAAAGAAAAGCATTGACGAGGTAATTGTTTCTCTGAGAACAGCAGGAATCTTAACATTTACAGAATTTTTGAAGCAACATTATCATTTGTAAATTCAGGTGGCATTGGCATGGGAGAGTCTGAATAAAACCTGGAAGGAGAGAGTGGACAGACTGGAAGAAGCCATGCAGGCTGCTGTGCATTTTCAGGATGGGCTACAGGTAAAGTTTCTGCTTCTTAACCGTAAACTGTGGGGCTGTGTTTAGACTTGAGCAACTGATACAGTTATTCTTTCTACAGTTTATGTCAAATTGATAATAAAACAGTAAAGATTAATAGAAACAGCAGCCTGTCTTACTTAGATGTATTTGAAGCAGATGTGTAGACCTATAAACAACTGAGTGGAGTGAGCTCATTTACACACATCTGTGTAATTCACTGTCAGCCTATTTTATTTGTGTTATTTTATAGAGAAAAAGTACATGCAAAACACAAGAATATATGGACATCTCCAGTTTCAGGTTATGACTCAGTCAGTCGGTTTGATATCAACAAGTGACAAAGTTAAAAGTTTGAAAATGTTATCTGATATCACACCACCTAAAGCCAAGAGACTCAGTTACTGTTGACAGCAATGTGTCATTGGGATGGAGCAAAAACTGTAACAAAAGTTAGACCCTAGAGCATTGTAAAAAATACTCAATTTCACCCTGTGTCTGGTTTTCAAATGGACCATTCTTAAAACATAACATAAAGATAATGATATGAATGATAATATGAACCTTAACTTGTTCATATGAGTGCTTCTTCCCTGAGGATTGTTGTCACAGGAAAATGAAACTTGATTCTTTGTTAAAACCTGTTTTGTGAATGAACAATGGTCTCTCGGCTTTGCACACAGGGTATGTTTGATTGGGTGGATATTCTGGAGAGCAAACTGGATGCAATGTCACCTGTAGGCACAGACCTGGAAACTGTCAAGCAGCAGATCGCAGAGCTCAAGGTAAAAAGTGCCAACAAGCATGTTCTACTAAATATCCAGCCACGCACTTCAATGTACCTATTAGTTTTTACACAAGCTCTTCTCTGTCATTTCTTTTATGTGTGACATCTTTGTGCTTATTGTTTACTGACTGGGTGTGTTTCACTTTGCGCCAGGAGTTCAAAGCAGAGGCCTATCAACTGCAGATCGAGATGGAGCGCCTAAATCACCAAGCCGGACTGCTGCTCAAGAAGACAACGGAGGAGGCTGACCGCTGTGCCATCCAGGAGCCCATGTCCGAGCTGAAGATGCTCTGGGACAACCTGGATGAAAAGATTATCAGCCGACAGGTGTGTGAAACGGGCACTGAATTTGAAGTTGTACAATTTGCACGATTCAAGATGGAGATCAGGTCCAAATTTCACCTGATTTCATTCTTATCCGGTGAGTTTTAAATGCCAGCTGTTAGGTTTAAAATGATCAATTGCCAAGTCCGGTGAAGCTGTCTAAACAAAACCAAAGACATCAGATGGACGGGTGCAAGCAGAATCAGATGAATGTGCAGCATGTGTCCTTTAAACTCTTGAAGACTTCTAAAAGGCCTGCTAAATGCCTCACAGCATGTTAAGCAAGTGTTCTATGTTTCAATAACAATAATCATGCCGTAATCTGTCATTAATCCAGCACAAACTGGAGGCAGGCCTTCTGGCTCTGGGGCAGTTCCAACACGCTCTGGATGAACTGTTGGCCTGGATGAGCCACACAGAGGATCTCCTGAACGAACAGCGGAAGACTGGAGGAGATCCCAAAGCCATGGAGATAGAGCTCGCGAAGCACAATGTACGAAACACTTTTTTCATTCTCATGACAAGGAGTGCTGTATGTCTGGATTATCTAACGAGCAGCAAATATATAATCCCTAGTCAATGAGCAAAAAGAACGTCCTCATGTCGCTGTATGAATAGTTTACAAGCTTCTCTCTCCTTTGCCGTTTCGCAGGTTCTCCAAACAGATGTTTTGGCGCATCAGACCACAGTCGAGACGGTGAATAAAGCTGGCAATGACTTAGTGGCGTCCAGTGCTGGAGAAGAAGCCGCTGGTCTGCAGAGTAAACTGGAGAACCTGAACCTGAGGTGGAAGACCATCCTCGAGAAGACCGACCAAAGAAAGCAACAGCTCAAAAGTGCTCTGCTCCAGGTGGGCTGTGCCGTATATCAGCAAATCATCATCATTGCAATATTAGATGACACAATATGTATTTAACAAAGTCACCCAGGTCTTTCATTTGGCTGAAACAGGCAAAAGGCAAAAGCAAACATAGTGAAAGTCTTGATTTCACACAATTTATGGAAAAATGTAATTATGTTGAGCACTGTTCCGACCTCAGCGCCATGAGTTCAGGTCCCAGCTCCGACAATTGGTTGCTTTTCACCCCTTTTCGTTCTGTATGATCATGATGGAGCACAGAAATATTAATTTAACATGGTGAGTTGAAAAGGTTTAGTCAAATTTCATCTCTGCAATATTCAAGAGGCATTAACATATTGCATTTTTGCCTCATGTAGCTTCAATATTAAAATAAACTACCTAAATAGTTAACTTCACAGACAGGTCCATTGTATGTTCAGTTTTCAATATTGAATGTTGTTGAATGATAAACGCATTTATCGAGCAGAATAACTGGGACATCCTTCTCTCTGACCCTAACAATGCGTCTGAGTGACACACTTTGTCCTGACTCAGGTTGTTTTGTGTTGCAGGCTCAAGGTTTCCATGGAGAGATAGAAGATATGCAGCAGTGGCTCAAAGACATCGAGCGTCAGCTGTTGGCATCAAAGGCAGTGGGAGGCTTACCAGACACGGCCCGGGAGCAGCTTAACGCCCATCTGGTATGTGTTTAACAATATGAAAGGCTGCATGCAGATGGCAGCCTCGTAAGCGGACGACTATGTCTTTTCTGTGTTCAGACTCAAGTGTGAAAATCAAATGACACCGCTAAATACATGATGCCTATCAACTATGCATAAGCAACAAGCAAACAAAAAGCCTCCAAAGTGTTTCAAATTGATTTGGCCATAGCAGTGTGTAATACATTTAGGAATGTCTTTCTTCACTTCTTCACTTCAGATGTGAGAGATTTCTTAAAAATAGTGGTATTCAACATATTTACAACAGTAATTATGATTATTATGATTACTATTATTACATTCCAGATCTCAGTATGCCTTTCTGTTCATTCCTTTTCCAATTTTGGTCTAAATTTGGACAAACACACGCTTTGAAAAGTGGCTATATCAAAGTCCAGCTACTTTAATCCACCTGTAATGTGTCTTTATTCAGGAACTGTGCTCTGCCTGTGACGCAAAGGAAGAACTGTACCATGAGCTGATCACCAAGGGCCACCAGCTTCTGTCTGTGATGCCTGAGGGTCCAGACAGCAACACAGAGCAAGACCTCGCCAATCTCACAGAGAAATGGGAAAATGTCAAGGCTAAGATCGCAGATCGAAAGGTTAGAATATCATCTATGTGTTTGAAACAATATAATACAATCAGTGTTGGGGTAACGTATTACAAAAGTTACTAGTTACTGAGGAATATAATATATTACTTACAAAATATAGTAATATATTAGTCATTACAATTTAAGTAACTCAAGTTACAAGTGCAACTCCCTCCAAATAAAATGCAGCACCAAATCAAGTTGGGTCCTGGTGTAGAAGGAGGATTTTGTCATCATCAAAACAAAATAAAAGAATTGGGACCGGCTACAAGAAAAGGAAATCTTTTGCTTGGTGGCTTTATTCTCACTATTTTCAGTTTATATTTTTCCTAAAGTAACTCAGTTACATTTTTGAAACAGTAATATGTAATACAAACATATTACATTTTTAAACTAGTAATATAGAATATATTACAAAAGTAAGTTGCCCAACACTCAGTAATGTCCTAGTGCCCACACTGCTGGGAGGCACAGGATGTGGTTTCTGAAGAGCATGTGTCTTGTCTGAGTCACTCTCAAACTGTGTTCTGCCCGGTCACTTGTAAATTATCTTTATTTACGCTGAATGTCGATAATTAAAACCGTATCGAGTCCAGATTTGGTGCTTTGTGCCAGTGACATTGCCCTGTAGACTGGTCCTGTTCCCAGGTATTATCTGGTACAATATGACGGCCTCATTACAATGTGACATCGAGACAATGTTGTGACCAAACCAGGCTGTGAAATGGATGAAAGACACATGTGAAGTGTCATTAAAACATTAGATTTGTAATTCCATCAACACTGAATTAGTGCCGTGCAACAAGGCTGAACCGCCCGTCTTGGCTCTTTGCAAACGGATGTTGCTCAGTGTTACTGTTTTCTCATTAAATTAAAACCTCATTGCTTTCCCCATTAACTTGTCCGGAGACATTAACCTCCTTTATTTGAAAATGAGAATATTAAAAGTTCATAGGTTCCAGATACACTTGTAGAGTCTGTATTATATTTATTTTGTAATTACTAATGAGCTCTTTCTTGTCGACAGGTTAAACTAGAGGAAGCTTTGACTCTGGCCACAGATTTCCACAACTCGCTGCAGGACTTTATCAACTGGCTCACTCAGGCCGAGCAGACTCTGAACATGGTGTCACCGGCTTCACTCATCTTAGAGACTATTTTGTTTCAGATTGATGAACACAAGGTATGTCCTCAGTCACAATGATGACGATTCATGAAAAGAAAACATTGACTTTGCATCATTTTTGGCCAGATGTTTGTAACCGACGTAAATGCACATCGAGACCAGATCATTGAACTGGACAAGAGCGGGACACAGCTCAAGTATTTCAGCCAGAAGCAGGATGTTGTCTTGATCAAAAACCTGCTGCTGAGTGTACAAGGCCGCTGGGAAAAGCTGGTTCAGAGATCTGTGGAGAGAGGGCGGCTATTGGACGACGCAAGGAAAAGAGCTAAACAGGTACAAACCTCTGGATATAAAAGTATAATTCTGCTTTAAGTCTGTGGTTATATTGAATTAGAATGGGGCTTTTTAAGACTTTCTTGAAAATGATAATGAAGCACTGGTCTTGCAAACTGTCAAACATATGCAAAAATTAGCTAGTATGTTCATTTAGGTCAGCGTGCCGTCAAAAAGATAATTGTCATGAATAAACCAGAGAAAAATAACAACAAAACAATACATATTATACCATATTTTGAGAGATTACATGTCATGTATATTCAATTTGTATCTTTTTGGAAGACGTTTTGTAGCTATTTGTTGATTTCTTCACTTTGGAGATATACTCGATATTGCAAAAATTTCGATATGGTCTTTATTTTATGATTTATTGCCAGCCTCTAACTATAATTATTTCAAATCTGGATAAGTACAGCATATGACCAGTGATAAATATTAGGTTTAGTGACTGAAGACTTTGTTTCAATCCAGTTTCATGAAAGCTGGAACAAACTGATGGAGTGGTTGGAGGAGTCTGAGAAGAGCCTGGACTCAGAAGTAGAAATTGCAAATGAACCGGACAAAATCAAGATACAGCTGGCTCAGCACAAGGTTAGTGTCAGTAACAGCACTCGATATTATGTTTTAGAATGTGATTGGTTTGCACCAATGTCTAGAGCTGTTTCTGGGCATATAAACAGTTGTGTCTCTTCAATGGGTGTGCACATTGGATTAGTCATGCCCTTGTTACTGTCCAGTCGTGTTGTAAGACTACATTGTGTTAATCCTATCCAGGCCATGGACTGATACAAATGTATAAATAGTGGCCTTGCTTTGGGATGGGATGAATCTTTGACTTTTTTGTCAACAAATACTGCATCTTTGAAAAGAAAAAAAAGGAAAAACCTTTCATCATAATTTACTTGTGATGTAGGAGTTTCAAAAAGCTGTTGGCAGCAAACACTCTGTTTACGACACCACGTCTCGAACGGGCCGTGCCTTAAAAGACAAGACCTCCCTGCTGGATGATAATCAGAAACTAGATGACATGCTGAGTGAACTCAGAGACAAATGGGACACTGTTTGTGGGAAGTCTGTTGAGAGGTGAGAGTCTGTGATGATTTTGTTTTCTATCACAGTCACTGCTGGTCACACTATTGGATATATATTGTAATACACTCTGATCTATGCTCCTAGACAAAACAAGCTCGAGGAGGCCCTGCTGTTCTCAGGCCAGTTCTCAGACGCTCTGCAGGCCCTCATTGACTGGCTGTACAGAGTGGAGCCACAGCTGGCAGAGGACCAGCCCGTTCATGGAGACATAGACCTGGTGCTCAACCTGATCGACAGCCACAAGGTAAATCGCACCGACTGAGCACACAATAAAACTGCTGCTTATATTCTTTTATGAGGTACATTTATGAGCAACTTCAAAGACAACATTTCCTTTCATGACTTATTGTTTATATTCAGCATAAAACACATCACAAACATTGCATTTATTCATGAATAAAGAAACCTGTGTGTCAACCTTTTGGTGACAACAGAAAACACATAGAGAAATGAAAATGTTAAAACTCCAGTAATCTTTTGTTTCAGGTTTTCCAGAAGGAGATGGGTAAGAGGACAGTCAGTGTGCAGGCGCTCAAACGTTCAGCGCGAGAGCTGGTGGACAGCAGCCATGACGACACTTCATGGGTCAAAGTTCAGATGCAGGAACTGAGCGCCCGTTGGGACACTGTCTGCACTCTGTCAGTGTCCAAGCAGGCCCGGCTGGAGCAAGCACTGTCTCAGGTACGTAACAGCTGATTCCAAACCTAATGAGAAAACTCCAGACACGATGCTCATGTGCTCTGCTTCTTTCAGGCAGAAGAGTTTCACTCCACGGTCCATATCCTGCTGGAGTGGCTGGCAGAGGCCGAGCAAAGCCTGCGCTTTCATGGCACTTTACCTGATGATGAAGAAGCACTGAGGGCCCTTATTGGGCAGCACAAGGCAAGACATACAATTGTCCTGGCATTTGCCTTGGTAAACCCTTTGTTAGTCCATTCAATCTAATGTGTTTTTTACTGTACAGGATTTTATGAAAAAACTGGAGGAAAAGCGAATGTCCCTCAATAAAGCCACGGCGATGGGGGAGGCTATTCTGAGCATATGTCATCCTGACTCTATCACAACCGTCAAACACTGGAACACTATCATTAAAGCCCGATTTGAAGAGGTCAGTGTAACAGACTCATGTCACAAAAATGCACCATTCAAACTCGTGCTGCAGTTTAATTACTTGTCTAGAATACTGACTACGTGGTTCTAATATTGTGGCACAGGTGCAAGCCTGGAGCAGACAGTACCAGCAGCGACTGTCCACAGCGCTGACTGAGATGTTAGCCACTCTGGATCTGTTGGACAAACTGTTGATGTGGTTACAATGGGCAGAAACAAGCCTCAACAACCAGGACAAAGAAACTCTGCCAGAGGAGCTCGAGGACATAAAGACACTTATAGCAGAACATCAAGTAATCAACCCTTTTTTCAGTATTTAAATTGAATGTGACACACAAGGCCAATGTGATCATGTTCAATCATTGTTTTACCCTGAAGGCATTCATGGAAGAAATGACCAGGAAACAACCAGATGTGGATAAAATTACTAAAACACACAAGAGGAAGGCAACAATGGAGCCACATGTCCAGTCACAAATTCCAGTACTTGAAAAGGGCAAACCAGGAAGTGAGTTTTCCATAATACCTATGACAAAGCATATTCAGAGGCAGCTGGTCAAGTGTTAGTCACAGTGAAGCAGCTGGTATGATGTCAGTGCCTGTGACTGCACTCTGCAGTTGTTTGGTGATGAAAGAAACTAGATGATTACTTGCTGAGTCAACAGATTTTTTTTAACTTACAGGAAAACGCTCTCCCACACAAACTATGTTTACGTCAGCCACACAGGCTAATATTGAGACCAAGAACCCACAGGTTAACCTGCTGGTCAGCAAGTGGCAGCATGTCTGGCTGCTGGCTTTGGACAGAAGGAGGAAACTAAATGATGCTTTGGACAGACTAGAGGAGGTAACCTACCATCAGAACAGTATTACAAGAATGTTCACGTCTGCAAACATGCCCCTTCAGAGAATGATACATGTTATCCATAATTATTGTTTGTGCAGCTGAAAGAATTTGCCAACTTTGACTTTGACGTGTGGAGGAAGCGCTACATGCGATGGATGAACCACAAAAAGTCCAGAGTCATGGATTTCTTCCGCCGCATGGACAAAGATCAAGACGGCAAAGTGACGCGTCAGGAGTTCATCGAGGGGATCCTGTCCTCCAGTGAGTCCCCAGCCTCTGGTGTGAGGGCCTCCATCAGTGACATGAGTGATCTTAACCATGTCATGTGTTTGTGCTAGAATTCCCCACCAGCCGGCTGGAGATGAGTGCTGTGGCAGACATATTTGACAGAGATGGTGACGGCTACATAGACTACTATGAATTTGTTGCAGCTCTTCATCCCAACAAAGACGCTTACAAACCATTGACAGATGCAGACAAAATTGAAGATGAGGTAAAAAAAAAACCATCTGCATTGTGTGTGGAAATGTAGCATAGATACAGTACACCAACAAGTGTTGTTCTTGTTCTCTGTTTAGGTTACACGTCAAGTTGCTAAATGCAAATGTCCAAAACGTTTCCAAGTAGAACAAATTGGAGCCAACAAATATCGGGTGAGCAGACTTCACTTGTTTGCTTTTATTCAAGGTTTCTCTCATTTATGGTGAGCGATTATGTCCACATTCATCACACGTCTGATCTTTACCATTTCTGTTTCTTATATCACCAGTTTTACCTCGGAAACCAGGTACAGTGCCGTTTTCCATGTCTCCCCTTTTATCTGGTCAAGCTCCTCCTCACTGGCCGTATTTGCTCTGCAGTTAACGCTCTCAGCCCAGATTCCTGTCTTGTGTTTACAAACTGGAACTCAGAAGTAGAAAAAGTTTAATACAGTTTTGTTTTTTCTTAACTTAAAGCCTTAACTTGCCCTTAGCCTTATTTTTAAATCATAGCTATAAACTTGAAAGTAAAAAATACAACTAGCCAGTAGTTGAGAGGTCTGCTTTTGAGTTTCAGAAAATCACATCTTAATTGATTAAGGCCCTTATATTTTGCTCAATTAATTCATCATCTGGGCCGTTTGATAAAATGCTTTCTGTGTGCTTGCCTCGCCTTTTATCAAGCTCAACATCGGCTGGCTAAGTTTATTTTTTGGGTACTTCCACAGCGGCTCTTTGCTACTTTTACTTTGCAAATACTTAGAGCATGCATGATGCTATTTTTTACAGTATATGATTTATTTCTTATGAATGGGGTCACAGGCCACATGCTGTCTGGCGCTTGCAGAAGTAAGGCTGGTGGGAGATGTCAGTGATGGGATTAAAAAAAGATACAGTATAACCCTTTTGCACTGTATAACACAACATTGAACCCAAGTAACTCTTTTGACAGTTTGGTCTTGTTCACTGCTTACATGACTCCATTATCGGCGATGAGACAATAGCAAACAGGGAAAATCAAAATCACACCCCACACCTACACGTTGCAGTATTGGAAAGCTGTATACTGGTAACTTTTAAACTGGTTGATTTTAAAATGTTTCATGTTTATTCATGTTTCATTTTTTTTTCATTTTTGATAAACTCCATCACTGTAATGTACTTAATCAAGTTCATCAAGTTAACCATTAAATAATATTAACGATAAAGCGATGCGACATTATTAGCCATTTTACGGTCAGCAGGGGTCATCAGTGTTCGGTCGTGTTTGCGTGTCACACTGTCGTGAACTGCACCAATGATACAAGCCATTGCTCATACTGTTTGTGGTCAATGCACCTGCACATTAGCTGTGATTGTAGACTGCCACACCGTGCTGCTGGACTGTGCTGGACTGTGCTGGACTGTGCAGGAGACTGTTGTGGTGATGTGTGTTTGACTGTGATGTGAAATGACAGAAGGCATGCGACTGTGATTATTGTTGTTTAGCTAAACATCCAACTGACTGGGCATCTGGCTTGTCTCGCCGTGGAGAAAGCAGAAAAGCTACAAAACCCATTCAATAGTGCAACGCCGCCCCCTAGTGGTGAAACGCATATTGAAATAACTGTAAATTGAACTCTTAATAACTATTTGAAGAGTTTATTTGCAAAAACAGATAAGTGCCATTGACAAAAATCAACTCATGCTTGTAATTTTCTCTTTGTCTAGGTGTGTTTTTAATGTCCTGTTTTAGTGTATGAGAAATATGAAGACACTTGTTATGGATCAAATTGATTCAACTTTACTTTTACTGGTGTCCCCTGTAGAGCACAGTAATCAATGTCTAGAACTATATTGCTAAAAATTCAAAACGGAGATATCTGTTTTTGCAAATGAACTTTAAGTACATGATTGATCTGGCAACAAAAAAAAATGCCGCTGAGAACACAAACAGATGCAAGTCACTTGGATGAAGCTTTCTGTGTCCTCTTGTGTGATTAGAACATTTTTGATTGGGACAGAATTATTATATAGGGTGACCAGATGTCCCAGTTTACCCGGGACAGTCCCAGTTTTGAGCCCTCTGCCCCATGTCCCCATGCATTCCTCCAAAACCATGAATCCGTCCCTGTGTTAAACAGGATCTGTCCCAAGTGTCCCAGTTTTTGGCCAATATGATCCACTGATCCACAAAGTAACACACTTTGCTTGAAAATGTATGTCTTTGGGCCATGCAAACGCCCATTACAAAGTAGAAACCAATCAAAAATGTCATGTCTATCAAGTCAATGCTGATTGGTGCAAGACATTAACAAGCAGTTTTACCATTTGGCTTCGGGGGAAACAGTCAAGAAATGGCTCCCTGGTTGACCATGCAACTAAATCCCAAATAGTGTCCCAGTTATTTAGTCAGAAAATCTGGTCACCCTATTATTATACCAACAATCAGTTCAATCCTAAGGAGCTCATGGGCTCGAGTCGTGTGTTTACTGTGTGCTTCTGCTCTAGTTCGGAGACTCCCAGCAGCTGCGTTTGGTGCGTATCCTGCGCAGCACTGTCATGGTCCGGGTCGGAGGGGGCTGGATGGCTCTGGATGAGTTCCTGGTAAAGAATGACCCTTGCAGAGGTAAATTTATTATACAAAGAATTGTTTAGCTATTTTAATATTTAATTTAGGGAAACAGAACATCGTTTACAAATTTAAGTGAGACAAATGGAAATATGTCATTTTAATGGCTTTGAACAATGTTCTTCCTCTATTTTGGAGCTTTATGTTCTGTCCAATGGTTATCTTCTTCTTCCCTCTTTTTCCTACTAATCCCTAAAACTCTCTTGAACAATATCATTTCTTCTAGTTCATCACCACGGGAGCAAAATGTTACGTTCGGAATCAAACTCCTCAATTACTCAGTCTCCTATAGGTTGGCAAATCTCAAACCTTCTCTCGCACCTCCATGAACCCACCTGTGGTATGTGTGCACCGAGTGTGGCCGTTTGTGCTATGGGGTGTTCAACTGTGTGTGACACACGTCCATTCATAATCACATGGTGTTCATGCATGCGGCCTTGTCTCGGAGCATTTAGCATGTAGCGAGCGATGACAGGTCCAGCTTCTTTACAGGTGTTGCTTGACAATCATTCAAACAAACAGCTAACAAATAGTAATGTTTGTTTGATCTGCAGGTGTTTAGCTGCATGACGTTTTAAATGCAGTTTGTTTATTCTGTTTTGGGCCATTTACAAGTTTTATTTGAATCATTTGTTGACATTGGCATTGCTTTAGTTTTTAAAAGGACTGTGTGCTGCTTCTTGGACAACCTTGAAATACTTGTCCATTAAAAGAGCACCTGTTATTACATGCAATGATGAATCTAGCTTTATTTAAAAGCTTTGTCACCATCCATCATCATCATCATCATCTTCATCACTGCCAGAATAGAAGTGTTTCATGTTTAGCGGTTTGGTCACATATTTGTTTGAATGTTTCCCAGCTAAAGGCCGGACCAACATTGAGCTGCGAGAGAAGTTCATCCTCCCCGAAGGCACCACTCAGGTCATGGCCAGTTTCCGCTACAGAGGACGCTCATCCAGAGGTGCATCACCGAACAGATCCATGTCCAGTCAGAGCTGTCCCGCACACCAGCCCATGGCAGGGACAGCTAAGGTACGAGGCCTCCTCAAACAAACTCATCTAATCATATCTACACCATTATTTTTTGTTTCACTTGATTATCATCATTTAGATTCATTGTGTCCATCATGCTTTTTGTGTTGAGTTTTGTGATTTGAAAATCCATTTGTGTGATTTGATTTGCCATTGTTCCCCAGAGTCCCCAACACTTAACCCGCAATTATGATAAGCCATGGCTTACAAACAGCAAACCTTCCACTCCTCTTAAATCATCAGACTCCTCTGGGAGTTCACCTGCAGAGGTATAGTCATGTGTGATGCAGTCTACTGTCCATCTACTATTTCACTGACCCAACTCAAACATCTGACAAAAAGTTGAACTAAAAAAATCCCCCTGCAATCTGTTCAATTGCTATTTTCATGTTTTGGTTGGGTTTTTGCTGCTAACGTCATATTTGGCCCTAACATTCTTTCACAACTCTCTTTTTTCTTCATCTGAGGCTGTGTCATGTGTATTTGCATGCTGAATATATTTACTAATTTTTGAGACAAGTGTTGCTATGAAAGTAAGCCATTCTCTGCAATATGTAGCTGTATTTGTCTCTCTTACAGAACACTCCAGTTCAAGGCAGTAAGTTACGTCTCCCTGGGTACTTGTCAGGGAAAGGTTTCCAGTCCGGAGAAGAGGGAACTCTCATCAATGCTGCTGTATTAAAGGCTCGTGCCCAGACTGCAGGCGGTGAGTACAGCCAGAGAAATGTGCCTTTCAAGTTATTACAGTTGATCAAAATGTATGTATTTTGTGCAGTTTCAGAGTTAAGGAAAAACTTCAGCAGACCTGGAAGTAAAGCAGGAAGTAGAGGCAGCAGTCGCAGAGGAAGCGACGCTTCAGACTTTGACATCTCTGATATTCAGTCCGTTTGTTCGGATGCTTCAGAGACGGTGGGCGACTCAAGCCGAGTAACGCCCCGATCTACTCGTCAGCAAGGAGGCAAACCCTCCAAGATCCCCACGCCCCGGAAAAGAAGCACTCCCACAAGTAAACTGGCAAAGGCCTCAAAGCGATAGGCTTTGAAAATGAATGAAAGAAGTTAGCTGTATCTAAACACAGACCGACACTGGAAAAAAGAGATCCTTAAAGACTGCTAATAAGTTGAGTGTTATTTAAACTGTTTCAAAGATGTAAATTATTCTGTTAAGAGGCAATATGTTTTAATATTAAGTGCAAATGAAAAGGTTGTGGCCTTGGTCATTGGTTTGTATGTATTTTTATTTTTGTGGAAAAAGATTTTTAAGTTTTTAAGGTATTTTATTTTATTGAAACAAACCCTGCGGTGGTTTGATGAACACTAGAGAAACGAAGACTTGACTATTGTTTGTACACTAATGAAGGCAATGTGAGAATAGTGCTCTGAGAGTTACTGAATGTACTGTATTTATGTATATGCTCATATGTGTCTGAGTGGTGCATTATTATTACCATTCAAAGCATCGCATTAACTATTTAAGTGCTACGCTAAACTGCCAACACATATTTATGAACAACGCAATATAACGACTCGATAACACTGCAAAAACTCTTAAAACAAGTCACATAATCCCTGTAACCACAGCGCTTTACGTCCTGTCAGCAGCTGCAGCACATTCAGTTTGACCACTTTAGCCTGGGACACTTTATTTAACATTCTGTGTGCATCCATTTGTCAGTGTATTTTTAATTTCGGTAGAACTGAAATTGTTCTTGTAAAATTACTTTGTAATAAAAATTGCTTGCACCAAGCTACCACAGAAACATGACAGCACCTGTGTCATCACTTGATTGAACATTTATTTTAGTGGATGGTATATACTATTTGGGTTTAGGATTTAGTGATTATTGTTGGGATTTCACTACATTTATAAAGTTGCCTTTCATTTTAAGAGGCCAGTGCCCCTGATTATTGTTACACTGCATCCTGTTTTCATTAGCCTCTGAGCAGTTTGACTAAAGTTTAATTTGCATCACGGAGCCTGGCTCTGGTGCATAGATGGATGTGGAGAGGTGCACTGTGGTGGTATGTTTGCAGAGGATCTGGAGTTTAGCTGTGACATACTGCACCTGACTCTTAGTGGGGCTCTGCAGATACTCAATCACTGCATACAATGAAAATGTGGAGCTAAAATATGTTTGTTTATTGTTTATTTGGTTGGGACAGTGCATGTTAATGAACACACATGAGACAGGATTGTAGCCTTGGGCTTATTTCCATCCGTTGTCCAACACTCGTACACACAAACACACTCTCATTCATCCTGATCTATTGTACATGTTTTTAGTGGTAGGGGAAACTGGAGTACCCCGAGGAAACCCTACACAGACACAGGGAGAACATGCAAACTCCACACAGAAAGGCCCTGTCCTGGGGCTTTTCCGGGATCGATCCCGGGACCTTCTGGCTGTGAAGCACGAGCGCTAACCACTGTGCTACAGTGCCGCCCAAGTTATTCGTTCATTCATTCATTTTTTTAAATTAAACACACACGATGTGAAATTTTGGGGTGATTTTTTAATGTTAAAAAGGACGCATTACCCGTCAGGAGTAACGTAGTTATGTGTAGCCCATTCACAGTCATGTTTGCTGACATGGAGTAGTTGCTATGTTCCCCTATATTTGACTCATATGATGGCTGTTGGACGTCCCAGTGGCCTATGGGAGCAGGCCGATCCCCTTGGGACCACCGGTGGAGTGGAGCACCGGGGTCACCGTCCCAAAATTGAGACAGTTCAGTTTGAATGGTTTTCCTGTTCAGCTCAGACACAGGCCCGGGATGGCACTTTAGACTGGGAATATATCCTTACACTGGGAAAGCAAAACTCCATGTGCAGGAAACAAAGGATTTTCTTTTTCAGGAATATGTAAGTAAACCTATGTCACTATGTTTTATTATCGTCAAGTACATCACGGTGATGTACATTTGAGTCACGGGATAGTTTTATGTAGCATTACAATTTATTCACAGGTTCTGTAATATTGTTTGGGAAAAAACAATGAACATTTTGTCATTTGGAAATTGCTACACAAATAAGAGTTACTTCCCTAATGTAATCAAAGATTATTGGTTCTCAAATATGAGGGCCTAAAATGGACCACATTTTAAAATTGTTGTTTTATTTAAATAATGGTGAAGGAGCTTGAAAATGCTAATATTATTTGCAATATAATAGTGAACTATTAACCCCCTTAAATATTTAAGGCTATAACCTCTGAGAAACTAATAATTATAAGTAATAATTAAGTATTAAGTTGCACTTTTTGCTGTATTGCAGGCACGTATAGCCTGACTGACTTTTGAAAATGCCAGCTTCTAAAAACTCGCTGGTGTTTGCAGCACTTTTTGTCATCTTTGGATTGAGCCACTGTCAAAAGCTACCAAGTAAGTTTATATCACCATTATGAGGTCAATTTAATTACTTATTTAATATTACTATTTATTTTTTGTATATAACACTGTTGGAGCAGATACTGTACAACTACTGCAGAGTATACAGTGCTTAACAAATGTATTAGACCACCTGTCATGAAAACAAGAAAACATAAATAACTTAGTAATACGTATATCAAAATCTTGTTTAAAATTAAGGAAATAACCAGTTGGAATAACAAAATAGTCCTTGTTGACAAATAATAACCTAAAATGTCAATATTTCGTATGGCCACCTTTGGCCCTGATAACAGCTTCATTCTTGCTGCCATTGTTTTTATGTAGTTTTAACTCTTTTGTTATTGAGTTCCACATAGTTTGTAGCTGTTCCCAGAGACTTGCTTTGGATCAGACTTTTTTTTTTATTTCACTAAATCCCAGATCTGTTCAATGGGGTTCAAGTCTGGACTTTGGCTTGGCCAGTCCATCAGATCCAGCTCCAGATTCATTTTTCTTGGTCAAGTAGAAACATAAAAAGATATTTTGATAAACAGTAATACAGTTAAATGAAGGCAGCAGTGGCAAACACCTTGTACTGGGTGGTGGTCTAATAAATGCCTTAAGCACTATAGTCTGTCTAAGATTGCAGTACCTGACCACTGCCAGCAGATGTCACCGTTTGCTATTTTTGGCCGATTATTTTCCCTCACAGCAGCACATCTATTAAAGCTTCCTGTTGAGTCTCATATGAACTGCCGAAGTTCAAGAGGTCACGTGAGGTTAAGTTTGTGTGTTATTGCACACTTAACGCTTTACGAGTTTTTGTAAAAACCATCGTGAACACATTATTTAGAAATTCTCTGAGTGTCAAAGCTTTATGATTTCAATAAATCAATGAATATGTCACAGAAAAGAATAACTGAGGTATAATTACTGTTCAGGTTTACTAAGTATTTTATCATGAGGAACATAAAACTAGAGTGTAATGCATACTGTGTTGTCCTCATAAACCATCATGATCAACTGCTTAGTATATATGTATATTAAAAGTTTAATAGCTCATTTGATAACATACATGATAAGTACATTTCTCCTTTGTGAGATTGTCAAAGAACTATCTCATCACATATTGTAAACAAAGCAACTATTTGTATACTGTACTTTTAATGTTTATGCATACATTTGCAATTGCTTTCCTATCTTAGACATACATTATAAGTGCAGGAATCAGAGAAACTGAGATGTTTTACTATTGGCAAACAGAGTACATGTCTCTCACAAGTGTTCAATGGACCATCAGACATCCCTGTATTTTAATATACTGATAATAAGCAGACTGCTAAAATTGTTTTCGATACAACTGTACGTCTCACTGCCACACTAACCTTACTGCTGTGAGGTTTCGATCTGCTGGAGGAGTTCCGTGTGTCTCAGTCCAGAGGAGTGAGGAGAGTAGACGGTTCCAAACCAGAAGCAGTGGCCTACCGCATCAACCCCTCCATCCACCTGCGAAAAACCACAAGGTAAACTTTGGCTCAAGCGGCTCCCAGATGTCGCTTCTTGCTGTGTTGCGGACAGGGAATACAGTGTGTGTGTTCTGTGTGGTAACCCTTTGGATCACAGTTTGACCATAAAGCATGCAAAATGAACATGAAAACAACCACAGAGAAAAACAAGTGTTGATGCTGTTTAAACAAATCTGCGAATCAATTTCCCATCCCTCAAAGTTCCCTCAAAACGAATTCAGGCCTGTTTCTACAAGACAGTGCTCTATTTTTCTTGCTGCTTGTCTCTCATGCACAGAGACGTATATCCCGATGGGCTCCCCGCGGACTACTCCGTCATCGCCACGTTCAAGGTGACCAAAGACGCGGCCAAAAAATCCTGGAGCCTATGGCAGGTGAGCGACCCCAAGAGCGGAGACCAGGTAGGGCTTCGCTTCCACCCCGGGACGCGCTCACTGGACTTCTTCTACACCAGCCCTCATGGGAGCCAGATGATGAGGACCTTCTCTGGGGTGGAGCGGCTGTTTGACGGAGCGTGGCACAAACTGGCTCTGAGTGTGAAGGGAGGCCAGGCCAAGCTGCTCATAGACTGTGAAGAGGTCAGCGTGGAGGCCATAGACGAAGACAGGCCGGTCATACACAGGGGGTACACCTCCATCGCCAAACGGGCCGCCGAGGACCGCTCCGTGTCGGTATGTGCTGATTTTAAATGACATCTACTCAGTCACTCACTTAAAACAAAATCAGTGAAAGGCCCTGCACCTCACTTTTTACAAGTAGTGAGATGAAATTTGTTTCGTCCTTTGCAATATATTGAATATGAAGTGGTTTGTGAAGAAAGACCACCAGCATTTTTATCAATTGTGAGCTTGCAGGCTAGTTTTTGTTACATTAATATGACAGTGACCCTGAAGGGATGTTGAGAATGAGTTTGGACCACAACTAACAGTTTAAACTTCCCCTCTTTCCCCCTTTCATTGTTAAAAAAAGAAGGTTGATACGACAGACAATAGTATCAGTACTATTATAATCATGTACTTTTGACATTATTTTTTACTTTTCACTTACACTCACTGTCGTAGTGTCCTTGGGCAAGACACTTCACCAACTTAGCCTCCACTGTTTGCGTACACTGGATGGGTGAGTGGTTCCTTGGTGTGAAGTGCTTTGAGGGCCGGATGTAGGTGGTTTTATCATTCACTCAGAAAACTACTTTAGCTTCAACAACAACAACAAAACATGGATCGGGATCTACGACCACTGAGGGCAGTCAAAGCACTTTACATGAGGGAGCCACTCACCCATTCATACAGTAGGGCACATGGACACTGGAGGTAAGGAAGTGCCCAGGAACAATGAGAGCAGGGATCGAATCATAACCCTTCAAGTCCGAGGATGGAGAACTAGTACTACCATTGTAACTATACTACAAGCTATTACTACATGCTCATATACAGTGAAGACAATAAGTATTTGAACACCCGGCTATTTTGCAAGTTCTCCCACTTAGAAATCATGGAGGGGTCTGAAATTTTCGTGGTAGGTGCATGTCCACTGTGTGAGAGATAATCTAAAAAGAAAAATCCAGAAATCACAATCTATGATTTTTTTACAATTTATTTGTGTGATACAGCTGAAAATAAGTATTTGAACACCTGTCTATCAGCTAGAATTCTGGCCCTCAAAGACCTGTTAGTCCGCCTTTAAAAGTCCTCCTCCACTCCACTGTATTATCCTGAATCAGATGAACCTGTGTGAGGTCGTTCGCTGCATAAGATCAGTAAGACCCAAACATTCAGCATGGCTAAGAGCAAAGAGCTGTCCAAAGACACCAGAGACAAAATTGTACAACTCCACAAGGCTGGACAGGGCTACGGAGAAATTGCCGAGCCAGATATAAGATATTTTTTCACCAAGCAGCTTGGTGAAAAAAGGTCCACTGTTGGAGCAATCATTAGAAAATGGAAGAAGCTAAACATGACGGTCAATCTCAATCGGAGTGGAGCCCCATGCAAGATCTCACCTCGTGGGGTCTCAATGATGCTAAGAAAGGTGAGGAATCAGCCCAGGACTACACGGCAGGACTTGGTCAATGACCTGAAAAGAGCTGGGACCACTGTTTCCATGGTCACTGTTGGTAATACACTAAGACGTCATGGTTTGAAATCATACATGGCACGGAAGGTTCCCCTGCTTAA
>OMNZ01110495.1:8689-29914 GCA_900303255.1 Lesueurigobius sanzi
ATAATATCTATATTATAGATGAATATAGACAAATGTAAGTAAAAGGTAAAAAGTATTTCACTCTTTTTTTATTTGTTCAAACGGTTTTATGTTTGGTAGCTTTAATGAAGAATGGTGCTTTCGTTTTGTTCGTCTAATCAGGACTAAACCAGGTCTAAGCAGGACTAAACCAGGTCTAATCAGGACTCAACTACGTCTAAGCAGGACTAAACCAGGTCTAATCAGGACTAAACCAGGTCTAATCAGGACTAAACCAGGTCTAATCAGGACTCAACTAAGTCTAAGCAGGACTAAACCAGGTCTAATCAGGACTAAACCAGGTCTAATCAGGACTAAACCAGGTCTAATCAGGACTAAACCAGGTCTAATCAGGACTCAACTAAGTCTAAGCAGGACTAAACCAGGTCTAATCAGGACTAAACCAGGTCTAATCAGGACTAAACCAGGTCTAATCAGGACTCAACTAAGTCTAAGCAGGACTAAACCAGGTCTAATCAGGACTCAACCAAGTCTAAGCAGGACTAAACCAGGTCTAAGCTAGGACTAAACTAGGTCTAATCAGGAGTCAGGACCAAACCATTTTACTGTGTTTCAGCCACTATTCACAGGTAAAAGCCGATACTGTTGTAAAATGCAGTGAAGTAAAAAGTATTCATCAGAAAACACACACAAGTAATAAAAAGCAATAAAAACAATTTGTACTTTTTCCTTGATTACTTTGCACCACTGTTGGTCAGTAGGATCCTCTGTCTGCTCCTCACGCTGACCATGTTTGTGTGTCCTTAGGAGGTCACGTCCTGGAGTGCTGTCCTCTGTCTGCTCGCTCTGGTCACTCACTCCTGAGACTCCATAGCCTTGGCCTCCTCCTGGAGAAACGTCCATCTTCTCACCCTCTGTTAGGAGTTAGTTGATGATGCTTGTTCTCTACTCAGCAAAACCTGGCCTTAACAAAATACATTTCAATCATACGTACATAAAACAAATCTTCTTTCTTCAAAGTTGTGACTAAATTATTGTAACTTGAGTTTGTTCTTTTTCTATATTCTGTGAAACCAAAATGTAACATCAAGTTGTTAAGATAGCATTCAGGAAAAAATAAATACATATATATTTATCTATATATAATACAGTATATATATCAAAATTTTACATATTGTGCATCTTGAAACAATTATACCTTTTTTCAGAGAGTCCTGTATTTCAGCTGGAGTAAGTTTTTCTTTGCTCCTGAACAATTTTCCTGGCAGTTGTTGAAGGTCATGTAAAGGTTAGATCAGGGACATTTGAGTAGTTTCTGTTTCATTATGATTTCAAAAGAGTAAACTCGGTTCTTTGGCAATAAATGGCTTTGCACAACCACTAACCATGAGTGGATATCATTATTCTATGAAGAATGGCCAGAAGATTAAAAGGGTATGTAAACTTTTGGCCACAACTGTATATATATATTATACCTATATATATACTCATAGCGACAATTTAAATGTAACATTTTTCTAGTAGTGTAATTAAATTAGTTTTGTCCCGTTTAGTATATTGTAAACTCACACATTTGTTGAATAATTGCTGTGTATTTACATATAAAGCATGTTTCATGAACTTTTTGTTAACATTTCTGTGACACAGAGCAGCTCCAGGTTTGGAAATGTAACAATTAATGAAGGAATGATTGTTTGCCATGAAGATGGTTCCATTTGCAGAGAAACCTACCAGGAACCCTAAAAAAATGATAGGTTACGTTCACGTTCTAGAATTCTACTTCAGTCGCAGCAGGTGCCAATAAAACTCTACGGGAGGGAACGTTTTTGAAAGAAATTTGCGAAAAGAAAATTGTCAAATGTTGTACTCACATTCACTCACATTATTTGATAGTGATGTGATTCACAAACCTGCCATATTATTATTATGGCTGAAAGTCCTTTCTACTGGCCAACATCACACAGGTTTTTGAATATTGTCTCCACTTTTGGACACCGTTATGATAAAATAATTAGACCTTAGTTCATATGTGCTGACAGAGAAGACATTGAACTTTGTTTCATGTGGATTGGCCCAGGAATTACAGAGAAATGAGCAATAAACTACTAGAATCTGCATTTTGACAGTTACCACTATAGAATTTTCACCTGTCCTTGTCAATTTTAAATGGTTTTAAAGGTTCTTTAGAACGGTGTGACACCACATGAATGCAATCTATTGATCCTGGAGTGCCATAAAGGCCGCTGTGATGGAAAGTAAGGGCGCCATGCTAACCACCTACACAGTCACTAAAGTCACTAAAAGTTCCAACACACTAATATCAAGCTGTTGTATTTTCGTTTAATGACTTCCATAGTGCAACTTTAAATGAAACCTTTTGAGAAAAAAGAAGAGCCATAACTATGTACCAGTACTTTAATCCAGCAACATGTAGAGTTACAACAGTCCACACTAAACAATGAAGTCACACTTTGCACAATGAGTGAACAGCAGCAGAGTCTAAGTGAGTCACAGTGGGTTGAAATGCATCATTTTCCCCTCTCAGTGTCTGTAGGTGCATGAGTGAGTCTGAGCCAAAGGCGTGAGAGGAAGACATTCTGAGTCACATTGGGAAGGATAAAAAAAAAAACACCTCATTCCTAATGAATATAGTATTAGTAGAAGTAGTGACATTACAATTCATGTTTTAGGCTAATGCATAATTAATAGCTACAGTTTATACAGTATATTATATTTGTATAAAGTGCGTTCTCTCTAGTCAAGGGGTCTCCAACCTAATGCTCAGTATATTTGTGTAGGTTCTAAGTCGTACAGGAGTTGTCCTGTACTAAGGCTCAGTAGTTTGTCAGCCCATTCTAAACAGCTCCAAAAGATCTCTGCATTTCCACAGAAGTTTAATGAGTCACAGTAGAGATTATTAAGAGGAAGTTTATTAAATTATTAAGAGGAAGTGATTTTCTATCTTTGTGTTGAAACATCATCTTGGCTACTAAAGCCATCTTTCCATGAGAGCGGACTGGGACAGAGTGGGGTGTATTGGGGGGACAGAGTGGGGTGTATTGGGGGGGGGGTCTGTGTTTCTCAGTAGTTAAGACAAAAGTGGTCTGGACCACCTTGGAAATTAACACCAGAGGGCGCTGTGGGGCTATGTTCACTCCAGACAATGCAGAGTAGTGATGGGGTTTATGGCTCTTTACAGGGAATAGAATCTTTGGGGTCTGTTCAATTTAAAGAGCCGTTCAAAAGACTGGCATTTTGTCATCAGAATGTCATTTTTTCCCCAGAAGCCAGCAAGAAAACCCATATTATCTGAGACCTAATTTGCTGAGAGCCACAACTTTTGATTTAAGTTACTAATATTTATTTATTATTTATCCTTTGAAATTTGTGTCAGCTGAATAAAGGTTTGATCTACAGTTAAGGAAAAGAGACAACTGCTTTTCTAAGTCATTTTAGCGCAAAAAAACATTCCTTTTCTTTGCCTTTCTGCTGTTTGAGCGTTTATTCAATTTCATCTGTAAAAAAATGTTATACAAACAGAAAGAAAGATCTGGCTCTTTTCATGAATGAGATCCAGTTCGAACCGTTCACCTAAAAGAGCTGATTTGGTCGTTTGGCAGAGCAAGAAATACTTCTATTTTACGACCACTGCACTACATTTCAACAACTCTGATGTAATATAGTGTTAGACACTTACTAAATGCTTTTCAAACAAGAAATACATGTTTTTTATTCTCAAAGTGAGTCTCCAATAGGAAACAGCTGTGCTATCAAGCTAGATTTGTTTTTCTACATAATAAGCTCAAGTAAAAGTTCCAGTCCTCACAGAATAGACACCAAAACAGATTTAAGCTTGAAGTATATTTTTCCCCATCTAAACCCTGCCTGCCTTCCCCTCACCCCTCCTAAACCAGTACTAAACTGGTCCGAGTTGGGCCTAAATTTATGAACATGCCAAAAAAAAAAGTAAGTCTCTTGCCCATCCCTGTCAGGAGGCAACAGTCCTGTACGGCTTTGTCAATTTTTAAAATATTGATAGAAGTAAAAAAATATTCATAAAAGTAAGGTTGGAGACCCCTGTTCTTGACCAATTCCATTTTTCAGGTCCATGAAACAGGTTTGATCTAACAGCAGTGTAGAAGTAGAAGCTCAGACATGTCCAAGAAGAGTTGGTCAATGGGACAAAAGGGTTTTCTGTAGCATTTTTAGACATGAACCGTATTGGACTGACACTGGTTTAGATCAGCCTGAAGTGCATATGACAGGTTAGACAACACATTTGCTGCATACGAGGCTTAAAAACAGGTGCCTTGATATTTCCAGGTCATTTTAAGGATTTTCATCTCACATATTTTTATTTTATTTTATCTCCTGATATATAGCGATATTTATATCACAAAATATAAGAATATCCCAAAATTGATATATTATATATATATATATATATAAAATCGATTTTGCATGATGTCTAAGAAAACGTAAACATTCCATAACTGTCACAGTGCAACCATACTGTAACAACAAAAAACACACTTTTCTGGATAAAATTGTCACTTCATTGGAATAAAACTAAAGTCAACACTCACTGCAGACATTTTGCCATTAAACTAAAGAATAATCACAAACAGATAACCTGTCATATGCACTTTAAAGCTTCCATACTGGCCATTGTGTTCTGTACTGGAGATACATGAGGCTTTCACTGCAGCGAAGTCTATTTTCCCTTTTTATACTTTAATAAATGTGGAGCAGTGACTGGGTTTAGTCATTTCATGTGTAATTTAGGTCAAAAGGTCTGGGCCCAGGCATAAGAGGCAGCTTATTGGCTAAATCACTGGTTCTCAACTGGTAAACATTCAAGACCCACCAACAGCTTACAGTATTACGGCAAGCTGTGACCAAAAAAGAAAATACAACTTTCAAAAAGGTACACTGCGTAACCACACTCAATAAGTAGAATAAAATCCTAGCATTTATTTTATTACAGGTATTATGATGTGTCTTTGCTGTGAGCGGCTCCTCTCGTAAGATCGGACTGCGACTTTACTGGGGGCGGGGACGTCTCCAGCTCGTCTCCATGGAGGTGTGGACTCAAATATGAGATTTAAATAGGTTTGGTCCTCATCCGAATCCATTCTTTGATTACTCACAGCAAAAAATGTATTTCCGTGTCTAGCTGGTCATTAGGAGCATGTTTTGTAATGCCAACAGTATAATCCAAAATGTTACCCAGTGTACCTTTAAACTTTAAATTCAAATATTCAGCAGCTTGACCCCCTATTCATCAACAAATTTTTTGATCAAGGAAAACTGTCCCCACCAAAATACTCTAATAATAATAAAAAAAACTAGATGCAGTGGTTCCTAAAGTGGGCCCGGGGTCCACTGAGGGGCCTCAGAGTTACTGCAGGGGGAGCCCCTCCAAGACTTGTCTGCAAAACAAATACCCTGAAAAAAGTTGAGGTTTGAAGGAAATTTGTATTTGCCACATTTTCCCATTGAAATCAGTATTCAGCCACAGCCATTGCTACATTTGTTATTTTATGTGTACATTTTGGGTTGTAATGTAAAACATTATTGTTATTAATGGGGGGCCCCTGTGGGATCTTTAGAACAATCCAGGCTTTAGGAATGGCTGTTCTAATACATTGGACTAATTCACATTTTTAGCAGTGTCCCATTGGGGCAACTGAAACGGGACAGTCTGGCTTCTATATTGCACAACTGTGATGCAGTGAGCAGCTGTGACCAAGGAGCTTTAGGGGTTAACACTAGGGCTGCACAATTATTCACAACCGAATTGAAATCACAGTTTGGACGGCCGCAAATGCAAACATGTCCTGGGACGCTTCTGATTCTCGTAATACTTTAGGTTATATTTCAGTCCTTTTTTCTCCAATGTGAAAGCCTCTGGACATGGTAAACTGTGCTGTGACATGTAACGGTGCAGCCTTAGCTCCCACTATGTTTATGACAGGGTTAAAAGTTCCTACGAGAGCTCCGTGAGGGTCTAAAGATCGAAGAGAACCTCCAGGACAGTAGCCAGGGACCAGGCCTGGGTCTCACAGCTGAAGGGACAGTACTGACCGTTTTCATTGGTCAGCTCAGGGAGGCCTTTCCATGGAGACCTAAAGAGAAAAGCACACATGATCAAATATCTCATAAGCCGTATTCACAGGGGATTAGAATGACCTAGGGACGTCGGAAACACTGAAACTAAACTAGGACACCGCCCGTTTTTATGGACATTCACACGGGATAAGCAATGTCTGTAATTTACTCACTTTTATGGACTTTTATGGAAATGTAAAAATAAGTCTTGTTTGTTTGTGTGAGCTTTGCTTTATCCACAAACAATGTTCCTTTTTGTGTTTTCAACGTTCTTTTAGTAAGACAGGAGGTTTGTTTACCTGCTTGATTAGTTTGGGCTAACTTCCACGTGATGGTGAAGTGACGTGTCCGAGGCTGCTTACATGGATTTACCAGTCAGCAGGGGAAGCTAGCGCCCCATACTGACTTCAGTTCACTTTATGGGCAACTAGTTCGTACTGTAACTTTAGAAGTCACTGGAGAAGGCGTCAGTCAGTAGGGGGCGTTAGCTTCTCCTGCTGACTGAAAAATCCATGTAAGCAGTCTCGGACATGTCACGCTTCTGATGAAGGCTAGCAGGTACACAAACCTCCTGTCTTACTAAAAGAACATTAAAAACAGTTTAAACTAAGAAGACAGTATGAACTTTTTCAAACAATGTGCCTTACTGCAACGCTACGATAAACGTCCTTCGGGTCATGTCTGTGTCACGTGACTCATGAGCTCATCTCGTAAAACTGCTGGAGTCTTTGGGCCTTTCCCGAAATTGTTCCCTCGTCCTTCCCCTTCACACTTCCACTAAATCCACTGTGAGGGACCTTTACTGTGACAGTAATGTTGAAAAATTCTGGTAATATTTTTTAACAAAAAATAATCCTCCCTCAGAGTTCATTGAGTAATTCTGATTCAGATTTGTCATATTTACAGATGAATATTTTTGCTTCTTCAAAATCGCAATTGAGGCTTTTCCACCACCAATAAAAGCACATTAGGTTATTATTATCGCTTTCTTTTCCATTGACAAAACTCAATATGGCTGTGTAATCGTTGAAATTCAAACTTTTATGCTAATGAAGGTGGAGCTGAAGTTGCTGCTGCGTGTTGCACGTGGGGCTGCTCTCCGCTGAAACACACTCGCAACGGAGGAGCTGATCACTCATTTCTCCTTGCTGCTCCATTGGTTTTCCCCTTCACAGGCTGAGCATATGAAGTGTTAGTGCTTAGGGAGAGGGAGGAGGCATGGCAGATTCACACGGGAACAGAAACTCAGTGATTTTGACCGACCTTTTACCTGAGGTCCCTGGGTAATTCTAATCCAACGTGGGGCTATGGGCCTTGGATCTAAGGTTTGGCACTGAAGTGAGTTTGTACCTCTCCAGGTGAGTGTAGTGTCTCGACAACACGTTCTTCACCAGAGTCACGGTCCTGTTGAAGGTCATCTCGTCCTGCTTCTTGGCAAAGTGGAGTTTGGCTCGAAGGAAATAGCCCACAGGCCACAGCCACTCCTGAACACACACACACAATATACTGTACAGTACTGCCCTAAAAAAAAACTTTTTGCACAAGTCCACTCAAGTTCTCCACAAATCTACTACATCTGGAAAAAAATGACAATGATATGGCCATTAAACTAAATACATATTGTTTATTATTATATGGCCTTAGCAGTTATGCCTTAGCAGTTAATTCCAGTATTTATATTATCATTATACATATTATGCATGGGTCCCACAATCGCTGGCCTGTACGTAAAGTGAGTTTCTGTAAATAAGCGGCTGCTCCTCCGGTGACAAGCTTTCTACGTACTTTGAACTATTTTCTCGCCATTATTCAATGTACACAGCTGATATCTAATATGAATAACTGATGTGTGATATTGGAAGCATATGGTTTCTGCAGCCAGTATGAGCGCACATCAGTCATGTGTCTCATGTTTGTCAACTTTGAAACCCGTCTATACGATTGCCTTTCCCCCATTTTCCAGCTCCAGTAGCACTCATGACCAGCAGAGGGCGTACTCACCGGTCCCTGGTGGTAGTTGAAGCCTTTGGCCAGGTTGTAGTTGTCGTTGTCCAGAGAGTTGTCATAGACTCCACAGTAAACCATGTCACTGTAAAAGTAGCAGCTTGGTGAGTGTGTTATAACTAATATAACAATATGAATCACATGTATAGGACGCACTCTGGGTCCAGGGTCTTCATGCCCAGTGGTCCCAGCAGCTTGTTCTCAGCCATCTCCAGAGCCCTCCAGGCCTGGTCCACTGGGAACAGCTCGGGGGCCTAACACACACACAAACACTTCTGATTGTATGGGACAGCAAAGGTTGGGTGTTTTCATTTATTCATTCACCAGAACTTTATTTAGACCAGTGTTTCACAACTGGTACAGGATCAGGACCCAACATCACCCCCGTATGATGAGCTTTGACCCAAAACAATAATGGACTGGCCGGTGAGGCTATTAGCATTAGCCTTACTGGCCAGTCACAAGATGGCTGCCACGTTTGCCACGTCAACAAGCGTCATGTCCGATCTAGTGTTTTATATAATACCTTTGCCTGTGACCAATAAGGTCTTAAAATCAAACAATCCCAGAAAATGTGTAAATGATTGGCCCCTAAAGAGCTCCAGAGTCTCCAGCATGAATCCCACTGCCTTAGTGCCTCTTCTGGATAGGTGTAATAAAAAACATGGCCATATTCTTTTAATGTGATCCATTGTAAATTACATATATTCTACCAATCTGATCTGCATGTTACCTTCCATTTCCCATCTCCTCTATCCACCTTATTCAGGAAGTTGCAATGGGGGCCGCCATTTTGTATTTCTGGTCAAACTGCAGGTCTGACTTGAGCTTTGATTTTTGTTTTTGGTGAAACATGTAACATTTACAACAAACCTCTGTGTGAATATATCCATCAGCTCTGGTCCGTTAGAGTTCCTCACAGACAATTAGCCAATTAGAGAGACAACAAAAAGTCAGAGATAATATTGCTAAAAATAATTTTAGGTGACTTTTTTCATGTCGTTCTTCCTCTGAAACTAAACCTGAGCCACACAAACTTATTTACTTTGAGCTTTTTTCAAGTTTTTTTGTTGATTGCCTTTTTATTTTCTTCACTCTCTTACATTGACGACAACGGAATTTCAGCTCACAGGAAGTGCTAATAAAAACAGGAAATGCTTTTACAACAAAAGTAGGCAGGGCAGAATAAGGTGAATATCCTACATATTAATATAGTCTGTGGTAGACTGCTTACCTTGTTGAATAGTTTGATATAACTTGGACATTAATTTATTGTGTGAAATGGATTTACTCAGTGTTAGAAAAGTCTGTAAGAACTCCAAGTCACACTTCACTTCACCCATGCGGTTTTAATATTTTGATCAAAGCAATGTCTGTGGAGCTTTTGATCCATTTTAATGCCCTGTGTAAAACCCTGTGAAACAGCCCTCCCTTCACACGTGCTTACACAAACACACTCACCACGACCATGGCGATGGTGAAGTTGGGCCGCAGTTGGTAGTCACACCAGGGGCTGGAGGCTCCGTGGCTGTCCTTGTAGATGCCCCTCTTGTGCACCAGCTCGGGGTGCTTCTCGTTGGGGTCATGGGGGTCTCCGGACACCCAGAAGTGAGTCTGGAAGGACGCATGGATCTGCTGGTTCCACTGGGAGTAGGACACAAATGACTCCGTGCCTAAACGTAAGGATGAAGTCACTATGGCCGCTCAGATTGGTCCTGCTATAATGTAATACTGCTACATTTAACTACATTAGAGCTGCGTGTTCATACGTGCGTCATATTCAGAAAAAAATGTCCTACAGAATACAAACTATACAGTCTTGTAACAACATTCTGAAGGTTTATTCATTCATAATATTATTCCTTTTCAATATTTATTTCCTGTAATTTAACATTGTTTAGATCCTTCTGAGTGTGACGAGAACTTCAGTTACTTGACTTATTCTTTACTTTTTTGCAGTGACATCTGTCTCTATTGGGATTTATCAAAGCCCTTCCTGACCCTGTAGTTAAGACCTTACCATCATGTCATTATTGTGTTAGATTAGATAATGGTGACATTAATGCTTGTATGTTATTGGGTGAAATGCTACACAGTATGGCTTTAATGTCAAAGATGAAAGTTGAAGATGCTGCAGATTCCTGTAAATAAGTAAAGCTTGCGCACATACCATTGTTGTGGATTTTAGCTCCATTGTAGGGGAACAGTCCTTTAGAGTGCAGCTCCACCACCCAGCGCACAGCGGACTTACTCAGACCCACGATCTCTACAGCCGAGCCATCTCTGCACACAATCACAGACAAGAGAAGGAAAGGATGAGGCACATTTAGGGTGGCTTGAAACTTGGTTCTATTTCATCCCTCCTGACCGGCAGAGGGCGGAGCTCAGGTAAACATTTTGATGAGGGCGGGTTACACCATGTTTAGGTCGTAAGCATGCTTCATAAATTAGGCCCCAGGTCTTCAGGACAGTTGACCTTACCTGGGAGTAGCGGGCATGCCTTTGTTCCTGGCCTTATTGCTCTCTCCCATCTTGTCCATCCAGGTGCCACAGTTAAAACGGTTCCCTCCATAAACAAAGCCTGTTTTTGGGTCGACTTTAGCCTCCACGCTGAAGCCTGAGGACAGAGACTAAACATGACCAAGTGCACACACGCGTCTTTACGAACTTGTCTGTGAGCGCGTACCCTCGTCTCTCATGTGCATGTCGATCTTGGGGCCGGCGTTTCTCTCTCTGAAGGAGATGCCCTCCAGGTGGCGCTGCAGAGCTTCCTGGATCACATCATACAAGGGCTGTTCCTGCAGAGAGAAGAAGAAAAACATGGTGCTGTGCTACAAAAAATGTCCATAATAGATTCATCTGGATTTTTGACACCATTTGATCTTAATATTAAAGACTAATAAACATGGCCAAACATGTTCCCCATTTGCAATTTACGCTTTAAAAATGGTACACTCTGTACACTACACACTGGTAACATTTTGGATTATACAGTTGCCAACACAAAACATGCTCCTTATGACCAGCTAGACACAGAAACATCAAATAATGGATTTGGATGAGTGTATCAGTAAATCAGTGTATAATTCGTTCAATCAAATTTCAATTTCAAATCGAAAACACTTGCTTTAAGCATTTTTTTGATTCATGAAATTAAACAAAATCACTCAAGAGATACTATTTTAAATAATATACAGCATTTGAATTTAGAGTCTGTCGTATTGGTTCAATAGCTGATGTGACGTCCCAAAACTGATGTGACGCCAGCAGCCCTGCCGCTGTGGGGGATATAAGCGGCGGGCTCAGTCAAAGCCTTTCGTAGGGAGAGTTGGGAGTCTGCAGTAGCTAACCAGCTGGTAATGGGGATTCTAAACGTTTTATACTTGGAGACTTCACAAATCTGTTAAACAAATCCAGTGACTGAAACGGGCTCATGAAGAGCTTTTAAAAGACATGTAGCATGTCCACATTGAGTAACATGGAGTAGCTGCTGCTGGAGGAAACATAACCTAGAAAGTTAGCAGCAGCAAAAACATGGCTAAATCTGGGCCTGGCCTCCTCCACAGCACCTTCCTCCCTTTCATGAGCCCTATCAAGTCTGCCCACTGCCCTGGTTGTTCTGTATCTGCGAGATGTTGGAACATACCACTTGTCCGGGTTGGAGGGGCTCGCTGTCATCAGTAGGATACATGCGGGCCACAGGACAGCTGAGAATTTCATGGCCCTGAGGGACATGGTTCACATAGTCCTGCAAACACAAGAATGGAACACTGATCATTTATTTAAAGAATGCTTTGGAGAAGTAACCAACTCAGATTTGTTGAAAACATCGATCTGGCTGTGGTTTGTTGTTCTTTTTAACTGTCTAATTACTTTTGAACTGAAGTCTGATTGTCTAAAGTTTCTAAGTGTGCATACAGCAACTTGTTTAGAACCTGGGTGAATAAATCTTCCAGTTCTGAAATTGTTGAGAGACAATGTTTCGCCATCTATGATCTTGTTGATTTCCAGCTCCGCCAGTACAGACCGTCTGTCGCTGTGTAATTAGGTTACCATAAGAAAAGATGTAAACAGTACTACAGTAGCTTACAACTGCAGAGGGTGGAGTAAGCAGAAGCTTGTCAAACTGAAGCTGTCTACATGTTCGACAGGTTATTCCTTTAATAACACTATGAAAGGTCTGCTTCACCTGGACGCACTGCAGCCACCACCACACGGCGTCCCGACAGTTGTAGCGGGCGCTGCGACCCTCCCCCAGCAGGTTTGGGATCAGGCCGTGGCGCAGGGTCCCAGCGAAGGCCAGGATGATGTTTCTGATGGGATGACAGCATGGTTTAGGCATGTGGTTTAGACATGTGGTTCTCAACTGGTACGGCGTTGTGAGCCACCATCAGCCCAATACGACGAGCCGCAACCCCTATGGTATTTTCCACACAATTTGTTGAATAAGCATGACATAAGCCTATAAATGAGCAGCAATACGTTTGTGTAGGTTCTCAATCATACAGGTGTTAAACATCATAGATAAAAAGGCTTTCTATTTCATCATCTGTACTTTGTGCTTAAAGAAACTGAACGGTTTGCTCCTTATCCCTGGAGCTTTGACTGAGGATGGAGTCGACCAGAGGGATGTTTCATAAAACTGGCACATTGCAATGTGTGTAGGACGTACCGAGCCTCAGTGTGCCTCCCAGTGAGCAGCAGCAGGCCTCTGAGAGCGATGAACGTGTCTCGGCCCCAGCAGCGGAAAATCCCAGCCGAGAAGTGAGGCAGGCCTAAACACAAGCATGGCCATCAACAACTAGGCTCATCTAGTCCTACAGGCTCCTAGGCTACAGACTTTCCTCCAATATCATTCACATCATGTGACTGCACAGAGCTGAGCAGAATCCACAACCACGATGATACATACTCTCAGTTTGTAAATGAAGGACTTGCCTTTGTCACGCACATCTCCTGCAACCATGTTCAGTCTGACCCTCTGCCTCATCACATGTGCACCATAGCTGTATCCCTCCGCCTCATCATTACACCTTATTATGATAAGTGTATCGTAGGATTTATTTGACCTCCTTAATAAATCCTACAGAGATTACTTCATTTAGCTGCGCTGTGTTTAAAACAATCTCTCTTTACTCGCGGGCTGCAGCAGTGGAGGAGGAGAGACAGGTGAGTGCGTGCATGATGTGTCATGTGTGTGTTTGTATCTGCTGATTAGCGCTAAAGTGTCTACAAACTTCAGAAATCTTGTGAAATGGGTAAAATAAATTTATATATAAATTAATAACAGTTAACCGGTTACCCACGCAAACCCCTAGTTTAGATTAGTGCATTTGAACTTTTAGTGTAAATATTGACATTAAAATTAACTGTGATTAATTATGATTCACGTTCCTGATTCATTGATTAATCTGATAAAAAATAATTCATCGATTGACAGCACTACAACATACTAAAGTACCTGCAGCCAGTGAGACGCAGCACTGCTCCTTCTCTCCGGAGATGGGGCTGACTCTGTAGGGCACTCCCTGCAATTGGTTGGACAGAGCGGGCAGAGCGGGGAGCCGGCCCACACTGCACATCTGCACCGAGCCCAGGGCCAGGTGTCGGACAAAGCTCGAGCCGTTCTGCACAAAGCTGACACGGCACAGCAAACAGTTGGAGACGCAAACTACACAGAGGAGATACGGTCAGAGGGTAGAAGAAGTCCTCACCTGGACATGTGCTTGTAGGTGGTCTCCAGGGCCGTGGTGTAGGCGGAGACCAAGATGGCATCGAAGTAACAGGGGATGAGGTACCGAGGGATGTGCTTCAAGTATTTGAACATGGCCGCCAACCACTCGCCGACCTGCACACAGCAATTCAAAGGATACATTTAAGGTCCAAAAGGCTTCCGTGTATGGTAGCTTCCAGAGGCACGGATACCTGAGCTAAGGGCCCCTCTCGGCGGATGAGGCGGCTGCAGATGAACTCCAGCAGCCAGTCTCCCTGTCGCAGGTTGGCACACACAGGATGGCCCAGGTCGTTGTTGGGGCGGATGTTTGCCATCACAGAGATCAAGCCTACACACAGAAGGCATGTCCACATGGTTACAGATGTTGTACAAGTCTGAAACCTGAAGTGAACAGTACAAAGTTCTTTGATAAAACTCTAGATCGGACATGACGGTCTTAAACGTGGCGGCCATCTTGTGATTGACCGGTGAGACTAGAGAATGCTCATAGACAGTCGTATAAAAACAGGAACACAGTTTTCATTGATAAAACGTCTGTATTTGAGATACACCAATTGTTTTTGATTTGTTGTATTGTTGGTGACTTCAGGTATCTCAGTCAAGACATATTTAGTCTTAAATGTGGAGTTTTGTAAATCGTAGTCTGTATCACTGTGTCACTAGCTAAATATTGGTCAAATTATGTCTATTTTCTTCTTTCAACACTGTGCTCATACAAACAAAATTATTATTTAGGAAGTGGGAATAGGGAGGCATTGCTGTACTTTTTAGCATACAGTATATACAGTATCACTAGCTACTTTTATAGAAAATATAACATAAAAGGTATGAAATCAAACAATAAAATCAAATATTACAAAACTTAATTTTCTTGCTTCACTAGACATAAGTTCAGTCAGTATTTGAAAAACATTACACTATAGCTCCAAAAGGAGAATCACAACGTGGCCGCCAGAGCTTGCCATTCATTCCAATGTATTACTATGGCCATGCCCTATCTAGAGGTCTATTGAAGATCTTTGGAACAGTGTGTGTGAGAGGTAGGTCACCTTGCAGCCCGGCGTACTTGAGGCTCTCCCACCCCGGGATACTGTAACACCCTCCTCCATCCTCCTGCTCCTCGGCATCACAGCGGAACAGCAGCACGTTCAGGTCAGCCAGGCTCACCTTAGACATGATCCTGGACACACGTGAGGAAGAGTGTTGAACAGACTGGCCCTCACACTGGCACCCTCTGCTTAGGCTTATCACCAACATGATACTCACAGTAGGCTACGTTCAGACTGCAGGTCTTAATGTTCAATTTGGATTCTTTTTAAATCAGATTTTTTGGCAAGGCCGTTCATATTACCAATATATTATACAGAGATGCACGGCTCCAGCTTTTTTGCTTCTGGTACCGATAGTTAGGGTTTGAGTTAGGGATGTAACGATATTGACAATACGGTAGTAAAAGTGTCTTGATATCGTCCTGGTCGTTACGATATTAACAATATCTCCATAATATCGCAATAAATATCATACCATGAGATCAATATCGATATCGGATCGTACCATGAGATTTTGATATTGTTACATCCCTAGTTTGAGTAGCTACCAACACCTGATACCACAAAAGTAGGCCAATTATAGATGACATGTTTGTTGTTGTTTTGTTGAGTGAAAAGTGACACTGTTACATTGAGATAAAAAACTTCCAACATAAACTGATCTGATCATTAATCCACTGTGAACGTATTTTATCAGGAAATCTGTGACAGCAAAATCAAATACAAACGCAGACCTTCAACAGTGGACAATATTATTTGACTACTTTAGGTGTGACTCAGTCATAGCTTCTGTCGCAGCTTTGATTGGTTGAAGCCTTAGCATACTGTGGCTAGCTACAGTATTTTGTGCTGCTATCAAATGTAGTGCAGCGTAAAACTAATTCAATGCCTGAATTCTACAGGTTAAGACTTTTCACATGACATACAGCATATTCATTATTCACTTAGATTAGTGAAAGTATCGCTTCAGTATCAGAAAGTAGGAATCGATCACATTGTATTTTTCCAGGAACAGTGCATCCCTAATAACATGCATGCAGACTTCTGTCTGAACAGAATGTGCCTTGAATGTGTCGCAGTAGAACACACAGCATCACACACAGCATCACACACAGCATCACACACAGCATCACACACAGCATCACACACAGCACTCTGTCGTTTGCAGAAGTAAACATGGTTGAAACACAGTGCTGTGGATCTGGCCATGTCATTGTTGTAACAACGGAGCCAACACATTCATTCATTTTAAGACAGAAGAGCCGGTTTGTTGGGCTATGGCTATAGATGGGTACTGAAACCTGGTTTCATAACGGCCCCGGGGCTGTGTGCCGGTCCACTTGGACCGATAAGCTCCAGCCTGTCCTCCGCGCTCTGCAGCCATGCGGCTCTCTGAGGCCGGTGCGCTGTGCACCTTCTGTCCTCGTGTCATAAAGAAAGACTCCACAGTGCGTTTACCGGTTGGTCCCAAACTAAAACAGTTTCAGGACGAGTATATTTCTTGGTGAAAAGGATCGTGGTGACGTGCACACCCTGAAATGTGCGACGCTCCCACGTGCACACCAGCGTGAGCCAGTCACGGCTGGACTCTCTGGACACAAGATGTGACAACGCAGAGATAGTGTGGCTCTCGTTCATTTTATCTACCGCTTCATTTAAGCCCTGCCCCCTACAGCCAAATATAACTACAGCCTGTGAATAACATAATTAAGTGTTTAAACTACATTTTTAATAGGCTTAATATTTTCACATTTTCGTAAATATTGTATTTTACAAGCCTTGTTTAATGTTTGGATGTGCTAAACTTAATAAACGAAAATAAATCAATTCTAAATATTGAGCAATAAAAATGCATATATGTTGCATTTAAAGTACAGATAGGAGTACCGTAAAGTACCGGATTGATAAGGAGTATCGATAAGAGTAGTAGTATTGATAACGATACCCATCCCTAGCTATGGCCTTTGTGGAGGCGTGGTAGCTACGTGTGAACAGACAAACACGCCTCTGTGGAGTCCAGGTGGACGATGAGGTGCATGTGCTAAAATATCAAACATCAGATCTGTATGGTTCAGACACAGGCCAAATAGGGGCAAAAACACCAGATCAGGGGTCACTTCAGGCTGCAGTGTGAACGTAGCCTCAGAGTTATAATACTGACTGAGCGAGTGGCTTCTGCAGCACCTCTGGGGGGTTGTCATCAGCGGCACTTCCCTTACGGTACTTAGGACTGAACTGGGACAGGTAATACCTCAGGACGCCCACCACCTGCTGGGCCTTGGGGTCCAGACTCACCCTGGAAACAAAACAAAAAATGTCATTATAAATAAAAAGCCACACTGCGGAAGATTGATATGCTGCCATGAGCAAATAAACACACTCCTAATGATCACAGTGATACCTTTGCTGTGGGTGGTCAGCCTGATAGGTGGCATTCACGGGACATCACAACATTCTAAATGGAGGTGGTGCAGCTGGAAATTCTGTGCTGGTAACTATGGTAATTGTCAAAATGCAGATATCTAGTCTTAGTTTATTGCTAATTTCTCTGTAATTTCAAAACTGTCACAATCCTCAATGTCTTCTCTGTCACACACACACAACTAAGATCTAATTATTTTCTCATAAAGGTCCAAAAGTTGAGACAATATTCAAAAACATGTGTGTGATGTTGGCCAATAGAAAGGACATAATAGCCATAAGAATAATATGGCAGGTTTGTGAATCCAATCGCTATAAAATAATGATCAGGGAAAACATTAGAACATTTCTTTCAAAAACTGTTTCTCTCCCATGGAGTTGTATTGGCACCTGCTCCAACTGAAACAGAAGTGACATAAACATGAACGCAACCTATAGACTGAATTTATCCCATTTAAAGCATGTTTGGCTGTCTGTAGTCAAAGGGAAGCATCTCCATGGAGACGGGCTAGTGATGTCCCGCTCCAGGGAAAGTTAGAGCTGAGGAGGAGTGATCCAGCTCACAGCAAGGACATATGTTTTTGTAGAAGAAGAAGAACTTTATTTACTGTATATAGCGCCTTTCACAGACATAGTCACAAAGCGCTTTACATGAGATGATTTTGCATTCACTCCATAGTGGTAACCAGCTGCCCCTTGGAAACCTACGCCTACATTTTTGAAAAACCAAAACAACCGTAAATGCATGCTTGCACTCTTGTATTTATTTGGTGAAATGTTGCACAGTGTGGCTTTAAAAAGCAGTAAATAAATGGAAACTGCCTCTTTCTCAAATTAAGTTAAATGATGATCGGGCTGGGCGATAAATCAAACCAATTTGATTAATTAGTGCTTTTCAAAATCGTCAACATGAAAATAGCTAAATCGTGAAATGAGGTCAGTAGCATCATGTCCACTTCACGCCAGTTTACCAGCTTTACAGACCTCTCTGTAGTGACTGTTTTCAGAAATAACACCTGCGCATAAACCAGAGACTTCCTGACCATCCCCTGACACTTTACAAAGGCCAAGTGGTGTTTTACAGGAAGAAAACTCCGTTGTATGTTGTTTTAACCCTCCTCTCCCACTGAGCCGACAGCACCAAGAATTCACTTCTTGAGAAAGGCTTTGTTGGTGCCGATACGCAGCAACCACATGTTTTAAAAGACTTTAATATGTACCAGCCTAGTACAATAAAGGCTTTTTAGAAAATGTAAATAGAGAATTGCAGTATGGGAGGCGTGCCTTAGTTTGTTTTTCTCTTAAATTTCTGTTCCCCAAATGCCAAAGAGAACTACTTTTGTAGTACTGACTTCCTGAACACTTGGTGTCTAGGTAAAAAAGTATTTTTATGAGGCAAGTTTTACTTGCATATATAAAAGAGATTTCTCATTTAAATAGATCTAATGGTCTGTATCGGGTATAATGTATGGAATATCGTCCTGATTCTTGTAAACTGCAGAAGCCCAAATGTGTAAAACTAACTATCATTGGTCTGAAGTAAATTATAGTAAAATCCAGGACTCTGATCAGTGTTGACAATACATTTTCTGCATTTGAAAGCTCAGGAGTCCATGTAAAGTTAGTTTTGGATAACGCAGATTTAAAAAAAAAGCCCTAAATGACAATAGAATAAAATTAATTTTACTGTGATCATTCCAAACAGAAAGAATAACAAAAGCAGTTGTGTTGTGAGCTGCACCTGAAGGCGATGACGCTGCCAGGGGTGAGTTTCTGAAAGGTGATCTCCTGCACAAACTCTGAGTGGTCTTTAGAGGTGACTGCAGCCTGCTTCACCACTGTGCTTTCCTCCAGCTGCAAACACACAACACACCCCCAGCTACAGCGTGTGTCCATCAACTACACTTTATACGGAGACCAGCCTTACCGATATATGCTCTTTAATCTCCACAGTGTACTCCGGCAGCCCGTTGATGTATTTGTCATCCTGTACGTAGCTCGCAGCCTTCCTTTCCACGGTCCGAGCCTCCAGCACCACCTCCTCGATCTTTCCTGATCAATACAAAGCAACAACAGGGCCATATTGGAGAACAAGTGTATTATGCATTAAGTGGTACAGAGAATACTATTCTTTTAAGGGACCTTTCAGTAAATGTACAAAGGACCAGGCTTGTTACTGAGATGAATTTGTAAGGTTTGAAACAATCAATTTAAAGGCTCTATACTCGGGGCCGACCAAATATCAATCAAGCTGATCATTGGCGTTGATAATGGCATTTTTGACGCACATCGGCATCAGCCTTTCTTTAGCCGATAACCGATAAATGTCGTGTATGTGCAGTCCTGAATCTGCAGCGGCTCCAGTCTGCAGGCTTACGGCAGGCCAGAGCCGCATTTAGGACCCCAAGACCATGACCATGCCCAACCCTCACCCCCCCGGGCATGAAATTGCTGGCTAGCAGGATAGAGGTCTATCCGTGTCTGTTTCTGTCTGTGCAGCACAGCTCTACCAACTTTTCAAACTAATGTGTAAGTATGAAACGTCTTCCAAACAAAACGTACTTTACAACTGGAAATCTCTCATCAAGGGCATTTGTCACTTTTTACTTGATCTAACAAAAATAATACATTGACAAATACTCAACAACAATCATAGTCATCCAAAGATGTTCCACTCATAAGGAAGCTTTGCAGTTGGAAGTACAGAGGAGACGGCACTGACCTGGGATGCACATGGGCGGCACATTGTCCTCGTAGCGGTGAGTTTTGGGGTCGTGGAAGGCCGTCCTGCACACAGCCACCACAGACTGATGTGTGCTGGGGCAGTGACGGGTGATGGCCACGATGTCCGCGTCTACCTGGTCCACGTACACCTGGGACATGACAACACACATTTAAGGGAAGACGCTACAGGTAAAAGTTAAAAATATATATATTTTGAGATTTTGGGCCAGTTTAAACTCTTAAAGGAGACAGTTAGCAGTGGGAGGATTACCTGTATGAAGCCCTGTGCAGCCAGCTCCTGGTGCAGTTTATTAAGGGCCAGTTTCCCCGCCACGATCCCAGAGTGAGGGCCCACCTCCCCCAAAGAGGATGGAGGGGCCGAGGGGTTCCACTTGGAATAGAAGCGCTCCTCTTTCACCACTGAAATCTGCACGAATACAAAAGTCAGAGTAAAGTGTCGATGTAATTTGCTGTTGCACAGTTCATGGTTCCACTCTCCAGGGCCTGTCAATCAAAGGCCAAATCTGAAAAACGTTCTACAGAACAACAACGAGCGTGGTTAAAATATGATACACCGCTCAGTGTCGACACAGGAGGAATCCCCAGCTTTATTCTTTTGATCCCAGTTTTTCATTTGTTTTTGACACATGTTTAGTCGTGAGTAGGTGAGTTAGAAACATTAGGCCAATATCCTGTCCATATACCATCATCATGAAGACGCATTTATCTAACATTTCCATGTTACACAGTAAGTTATACGAACATCAAAAAGGCACCAACCTGACAGAAACATCTGTCTGTGTATATGTTGTATATTTTATATTATAGAAAACAACCATTGGAATGAAACTAATAACTACAAATAATACTAAAAATGGCCAATATCCGGAAGTAGCACTCCGCCCTGGTTTCGTGACGGGGTTTACGACTCAAGATGGATCATTCTGACTGGGATGTGCAAAGGAATATGTGCATGGAAAGCATATACATTGTATACACCTTTGTTTGACTAAATGTCTTTTTTACATTACACTGTTTTGTTGTTGTTTTGTTTTGTTTGCTTTTTGTTTTTTGTTGCTTGTTTTATGCATTTGCTGATGAAGCACCATATGAAGGGTTATATACTTTGTATTTTATTATTATTATTATGATTATCTTTCATTTTAAATGAAGTCTCCCGGGGTAAATGTTTGTATGTCAAAA
>OMNZ01110496.1:13898-33561 GCA_900303255.1 Lesueurigobius sanzi
CGCGGAGATATTCGCTAAAATTGTCAGCGACGCGGGTGTCGCGGGTCTCATATCGTGGACTCCAGAGGGATAAAACGCTTGCTCTGGACCAATGTGGATTATGAACATTTCCAGAGTTTTTTTTTTTTCTTGGGAACTGTTGACACAAATGCGTGTTGTATCTTGAATATGGGACTTCAGTGTTTCTCAAAGGTCAAGTGTGTTTGCACGCATTGAATTGACTATTCACACGCACATATTTACAAAGTCTAATATTGTTAGTGTGATACCACCTACCTTCCTCGTAACGCGCTTTGTTCCTCTCTTTTATGTCTACCCAGTGAATCCGTTGCTATCTCTTCCGTGTCCCCCCTTTTCATGTCAATAACAGAAGCTCACACAGTGACACAAAGGGTTTTTTAATTTGATTTCAGTTCTGATGTTGACCGGTCCAACAGGCACCATATGAAGGAAGGCAGCACTATCAAAAGAACTGGAATGAGATGATTAGACGTGAAAGCAAAACAATACCCTCATTATTTAAGTCCAAGAGAGAATCGTAATGAGGAATTGACAAAAAGGCCAGCTGCAGATTGCTTTGAAAACATATCTGCGGCAATCTTATTCCAGAGTGTGCATAAACCCAGTGCTCGTTTGAAGTGCGGTAATGTCTGACAAAGTTTTCTCGCCAATTTTTGCAGCACAAACGACCTACATATTTACAGTAATCATAACAGCAGTTGTCTCTGTTTTTGTCTGTGAGCAAAATTATCTTGACGAACAGTGTCTATCAAGAAGCCTAGAATATCTATACAGAGAGACAGTTATTGAACATAATGATTTGAACACAATATATTTTATGCATTTTCTATTAGGGTCAACAAAGGTGATGTCTCCTTCCTTTAACAACAAAATTTGAATTGTTTAAATGCCCAGGAAGAACATTCAGGCGAGACGCTTGTGTGCGGTGGTGCTTATGCTGCTCCCCAAAACACCTCTTGCCTTCAAAATCTCCTCAGACCTGCCGTGGTGGTAATGCACTGTAATGGTGGGACGTCGGGCCATCTCCTGCCGCCTCATTACGGAGTCTGCCGCGCATTGGTGACCGTATGTGTATGTGTATGTGTGTGAGCCCATCTCTCTAATAGCTGACGTGAGCTTGCGAGTATTAAGTGGATGAAGTAGTTAAACTTTTGCTTCTCCCCAAACTACTTTGCCCTTGCGGTGCAATGGAACAGGTCCAAAATAGTGGCGCCAAATGTTGAGGGGTGCCGCACAAGAGTGAGAGTCTCCAAAAGCTATGCCAACAAACACTTATGAAGATAAATACTGTGACAAAGGGGGAGCTTTTTGTGTTTTTAGATTAAACAAATGTACCCAATGGACAGAACATTTCTGGATTATGAAAGAACATGTAAATTTACCTCCAAAAGTAATACTATGTGTGGGTAATCTCTTATTGTCTCTTATGGCTTTCTCGTGTGTGAGTGACTGAGGAGGACTGATGACATAGCTATGACTTTATATTTACTGACAAATATCCTCTTTTCACATTTATTAGGGGCACTTTCTTTGGACAGTGGGATGAGGTCAGAGCAGTTGAAGAAAAGCTGCTGCTGCGTAGAAAGGATGGACACCATAACCTCTTACGCAAGGCAAGGAACCACTCTGATACCATGCAGCAAGATTACGCTATCCTAAACCTAAACATCAGATGACATGCATCTTTAGGAACACAAGTCTTAAGAAAAAATAACTAAGACTGAAAATTTGGGAGAGAAAAAATATATAATAAAAAATATATTACTTGGCATTGTACACAGCTCTTACCAGGCATAACAAAATACACTTCTGTTCATGGTAGAAACTATTTTAAATGTATCTACAGAATGAAAAATATCTCAAGTATCCAACTACCAGTGTACTCGACTTCCAAGCCTGTCAGCTCAGTATTGCGCCTGCACGTTTGTTAAATCTCAGTGGCGATAACATCCTCGTAGGTCTGTAGCGCTGAGCAGTATGGGATCTCCGTGGCCAGTTCAGTCTTGGCCTCAAGTTCGGCTGTGACCTCTTTGAGTGTCCGCTCCAGCTCCCTGTTCTTCTTATGCATCTGCAGGTAGTTGATCTGCAGTTGCTTCTGATATTTAATGACTTTCTCTTTCTCCTTGTTCCACGTCTGTCTCTCTTGCTCAAAGCCGGCGGACAGTTTGTCTTTAGCGTCCCTCTCGTGGTGGACCTGCTGCCGGAGCTGGTCCACTTCCTCCCGGAGACGTTGCGCTGTTTCAGTCTGGACAGGGGAGGATGGTTGAGGGGTCACTTGTTCTTTGGCTATAGAGAGATCCTGTTTCAACACCTCGTTGTCGATCTCCAGGCTGCAGACCTTCTCCCTGAGCACGTCCGCCTCATTCTTCTTCCGCTGGATCTCGTTTTGGCACACCTGAAGCAGAAATAGTGATATCGGTAGTGAGAAGAGTGTCAAGACAAGACTAGGGCTGGTTTATGTGCAAGTTGTTTCAGCTAAATCCTTGAAGTTTGCATAAGTTGGATTGACATAAAATACAAGTCAACAGGGAACTTACGAATTCTTTTTTTCCAATTAGAAGAATCTGTTTTACTGTCTACACTTCAGTAGGGCCAATACCTTATTCTCCGGACTATAAGTCGCACCAGCCAGAAAATGCATAATGCGGAAGAAAAAAACATATATAAGTCGCACTGGACTATAAGTTGCATTTATTTTACAACATCCGAGACTAAAACAGACATTTCATTTCGAAAGTCAAGTTATAATAATAACAATAGAATAGACAACAATGGGATGAATAGGTGTACTGTACGCTAACGTGACACATTGATGGTTATTCAGCTACACGAAGCATAAACAACGAACTGAAAAGGTGTCTGGTATGTTAACGTAACATATTCATTCATATATAAGTCGCACCTGAGTATAAGTCGCAGGACCAGTCAAACTGTGAGAAAAAGTGTGACTTATAGTCCGGGAAATACGCCTGTTTTTTACCTGATGTGGACTGAAATTTGTGTTGGTCCTCCATTCATTCTAAACTCAGACAGTTTTGGAAATAATACTGTGCTAATTATAAAGCGTTAGTATCCATTTAAGGTAGGGTGACTAGACGTCCCAGTTTACCCAGGACAGTCCCAGTTTTGAGCCCTCTGTCCCATGTCCCTGTGAATTTATCTGAAATCATTCATTTGTCCCAGTTTTACACAACCTCTGTCCCAGTCATAAAGTATCAAGTAAATATGCAGCTTTGGACATGGCACTGGTGGGATACCTGTCTACGGGGCGGGCGACAGTGGCGCAAGTAGTAGAGCGGGTTGTCTTGTAATCGGTTGTTAGCGGTTCGATCCCCGCAGGTGTACACTGTCGTTGTGTTCTTGGGCAAGACACTTCACCCACCTGCGTAGACTGGTGTATGAATGAGAGCGTGAGGTTCCTTGATGTAAAGCACTTTGAGTGCCTAAAGCAGGTAAGTGGTCACATTTATATAGCGCTTTTCTACCTGCTTTAGGCACTCAAAGCGCTTTACATCAAGGAACCACTCACCCATTCACACTCTCATTCATACACCAATGTACGCAGACAATGGAGGCAAGGTGGGTGAAGTGTCTTGCCCAAGGACACAACGACAGTGTGCACCTGCGGGGTAGAAAAGCGCTATATAAATGTGACCATTTACCATTTACCATTTGTTCCCACCAGTGCCATGTCCAAAGCTGCATATTTACTTGATACTTTATGACTTTTGACCAAGACATCTGGTAACCCTAATTTAAGGATCTTGCAAGCTAGTTTTCTAGCATTTCTCTGACAGTGACCCTGAAAGTTGTGAAAAATGCTTGTAACCTGAAGAACTAGGATAAGAAAAGTGTTAGGAAAATTAGACCAGATCTAACAATTTAATCTACTCACTTCTTTCATCGAACACAAGATACAGGAGCTTTAATGTCTTCTATTGCTTCTTTGCACATAAATCTTTTATTAATGAAATTGCACGCATGGAGCTACAATGATTAGTGTGTATATCTAAGTTTGATCAATTAGAAAAGCCAGTCACACAGCGGGAAATGGTAATTAAAAAAGAAAAAAAAAAAATCAGGGAGCCTGTCCAAGCTCGACTCAAACTCATAACGCCAAGATTGAACAGACTGATCAGCTTTATTCATTTCCAAATAGGTTATTCTACTTCACATTCTATCTCTTAAAACTCTACATGAGGACTAAGTGTGCATGAACTCTCAAGGTTACAGCGACTCATCACAGGCCAGGCAGTTATTCAATGACCGCGTGGGCTTGCTGTTCATGATTCTTTCTACCACATGAATGAAGCGCACCTCTGCCTCTCTGGCGCGTGCGTGCAGATCGTCCTCGCGCTGGCGGCTCCGTCTCTCCAGCGTCTCCATCTTGGCGCCGGCCTCCTTCAGCAGTGCGCGCAGACTGAGGATCTCGTTGAGCTTGTGGCTGACGTCGGCCTGGCTGTCTCTGAGCTGCTGCTTCAGGAGGAAGATCTCCCCGGTCTTCTGACACACCTGCGGACACGCAAAACACCTGCATCAGCCTCAAAACAGAAGTCAGTTGAGTATTTTGTTTCATAATTACTACAACAACCCTCTTATTTCTTTATTATCACTTTGGAGAGGACTCATGGATACGTTTGGTTTGTTGATAGCCTGATATTTACAAATTAACATGCAGCACTAGTTTCTAAAGTTTTTACATAAATAAACTAAAATTCATTGTACTGCTAATGTATTCTGACTTTTAACACCTCAATTTCAGAATCTCAATTTCCTCCATAACTAACTACTGCAGTGTCTTCTATTTTTTTTGCTTCATTGCGCTGTGAAATTTGTATTAATTACTGTGGAGAGCTTCAAGCTAGTGTGTGAAAAGGGCTATGATGCTTGTCGTGTATTAACACCTTCTAAAATACAGTTTAATATTAGAGTCGCAAAGGAAAGTCAGCCAAAACATTGTCATTATTCAGAATATATTTGAGCTTGTGCTTTGTATTTTTAAATCATCTTGATACATGCACTCTCCTGTCATTTTCCACCACATGCTCCTGCTGTGGACTTGGAACCGATAAATGAGCACATTCAGACATGGTTAAGATGTGTGTGGAAATGGATACTGACATCTGCGTGGAGCGCATAGTAAAGATGGTTGTAATGGCACTCATGATCATAACCCACCTCCCATTGTGTTTCCTCCAATGTGGGGGCCAGGGTGCTGTGTGTGTCGTAGGCCCGTAGTCTCATCTCCATCAGTTCTTTTTCTTGGGTCAGTCTAAGCGCGTGGTCCTCAAGTCTCTGCTTTTCCTCCTATTAAAAGTTACATTTTTTAGATTTGCAGATGAATAAGTCTAAATATGCCAGATTTAGCCAATGGTTAAATCCATATCTGGTCCCTGGCAGATCAAGAAAATACAAAAACAGGTATACAACTGGCACTGAGACAAAGATTATCCACAAACTCGGCACTCGAGACACAGAATTTAAACAAGTCATCGGTGGTCGCGTGCCTGGTTCCTCTTTAGCCAACATTTAAAGGGACTCTACGGAAGTTAAAATAAAAAAAAATAATATATTTTCCACCCCCTACATGCTCCAGCAATGTCCCGCGCTGTACTGTGAGCCCACACCTATCCCACTCAATTGCCGCTATAAGCCTGCACCGTCACTCTAAAGTTGCGTGTTCGGGCCGAGGCAGCAGTCATTCACCAGCTTTACATGGAGACTGCAGTTACGCGGACGGCCAGAGGTGGCAGTCACGAGTATGAAAATTATCAAACTCTGTTGAGTCCCTTTAAGCTTTGTTTTAAATACAAATGTGGCAGAATCTCTAATATTAACTGGGATGCTGTTCCAAACCCCAGTTCCTTTAACTGATAGCTCCCGTGACTGAACACTGTGCATCTATGAGGAACTACAACGTCACCTCTCGTAGACTGGATTTGTACTGGATTTGAATTGAACAACATCATTTAGAAGAGGGAGTCTGACCTGTAGGAGGAGGACACTGACCTGTAGCTTGCTGATGTGCAGTTGTAGAGCTTGTGGGCTTCTGTTTGGCGTCTGCTGTATCCTACATTGCTGCTTCAGGCCTTCGATCTCATCTGCACAGTACCTATGCCTCTCCTCAAACCGCTGACACGCTTCGGCTCCTTTCTCCTCCAAACCCACCTGTTTTTAAAGTGGCAAAAGCTCCGTTAAAATAAGCCAACTTTCTGCACCCGTGATTGGGGACTCTGGTGATTTTATGTTACCTGTAGCCTTTGCAGTTCGCTCTCTCTCTCCACAAGTCGGTGCTCCAAATGTTCAATCAGCGAGTCGTCCACAGTAATGGGCGATCGAATCCCACCCATGGTTTCGCTCAGGGGGCTGGACTTATCTCCGGAGCGCGGGGAGCCATTAGCATTGGCATTGGCCTTAGACGCGTGGCTGTTAAAGGCCGGGGAGTAGCGAGAGTCCGGGCTAACATTAGTACCATTAAGCCACGAGGGTAACGTGGGTAGTAGACCCTTGCTGAGGCTATGTGCAGCGGGGGAGCTGCTGTCCCGTGGTGAGATAGGGCCCAGGCTGTCACCAGTGCTGTGGGTGGGCAGGGAGGACATGGAGTAGCGACCTGAATCTGAAAGAGTTCCTGCAAGACAATAGATTGAATAAACGTTAGAAAAGGAGGCTTTAAATCAGAATGGACTAAATCTATTCCCATTTCCAGAAGAATTTGATGGCACAGCAGCATGCCTCAAAATGATTGTGATGTTTATTCATTTTATAGTAATTTGCCCAAAGCACAGTTGTGTTTCTGGATCATTTCTTCTTAATTACACAAGATTTCTTTCCAAATTTTACTGAAATGTTGTTTGTTAAAACTGTTTTGAATCCTTCTCCACATGCTTTCATCAAATTTAGCCATTACTTTTGCTGAAACTGAAAGTTATCTTTTGTCATAATTACTATTTATCTCACTGCCATTTAATTTTCAGCAATTGATTATCTGTTTTTGCTGTGTTTTATTGCAACTTTTCCACAATAGTACATCTGCATCAGTCTACTAAGTAGACCCGTACCTGAGAGATTTTCTGCCTTCTGCGTGACATCTGGACTTGTTTTCTCCCTGGGTGCGAGGATGCGGTCCAAGCTTTTGTGGCCCGTCTCTGCAGAGCTTGTATTCCTGGGTACAACAGGCGTGAGCGCACGGACCAGTGGCTGCTCAGTGGATGTCTGTATGAGCAACACAGGAGCACAATGAGCCACATTCTCCTCCCTCCTCTGTCCTCCACTTTGCCTTGTAAAGTAAATAGTCTTGTAGTACAAAAAGCCAGCACATCCTAAAACTTTAAAGTGCTTTCCACTGAGAGAAGTGCTCTTCATGTACGGAAAATCTTTACAATAAAACGGCTGGATTTTTTTTTTTTTTTTCATCCAATCCTGTCTATTCAGAAGCAGACACGGCCAGATGAATTGCTCCGCTATGGAAGCTGTCAGTGTTGGAGCCACCATGGTATTATAGTGTGTACTGTCAGAAAGGGGTGCGTCCTATCAAAGATGAACTCATGACCACTGATGAGAAAAGAATACAGCCTTTTTGTGGCGCTTGTCATGGGTGCGAAATAAGTATTGATAGCATTTGAACTTAGTTTGGTGGGATGGAGATTATCACAGGAGCGTGCCTATGTTCCCACAACCCTTTGTTCCCACTGCCCTATGTTCCCTCATTTCTAAGGTTTCTCTTTCCAAAATTAGGCCCTATGTTCCCACATTTCCTTTATCATCAATTTGCATCAGATTTTATTCCCATTTCTCCCTATTTGGTAGTCAATTACACACAACCTATTATCCAGTAGCAGTTGACTACATAGTGTGGCAACATAGAGCTGACCCCATTATCACTCCTCACAGCAAGAAGGGTATGTTAGGTCCGAATCCTAGCTCATCTTTTCTGTGTGGAGATTGCGTCTTCCCCTTGTGTCTGTGAAGGGACTAAAACACTAAAACTCTGAAAATAAGATCAATTTATTTATTTATTTTTTATTTGATCTAGATTTGAGCAGGTAAATACATTTATCTGTCAAAGGAATGAGTCTTTTTACATTTAGAATAAGAAAACAACATCTAAAACGAGTAATTACCTCTAAATTAGGATATACATTTAATTTTACTTGAAAAGAAGAACAAAAAACTATTTCTATTGACACACAAGTTACAATTACTTAAAATATTCTTAAATCCAGAATGTTCACTTCTAAAGACTAAAAAAATATAATTTGACTGAATAGATTGTTAGTTACTAAGGACCAAAACAGCATGTCCTACTCCATTTCCATTTTGGCCCTCCGTGTAAAATACTTTGGGTATCCCTGTCCTACAGACTCAAACTTTACAGTCTTGGACTTGGCAACATTTTGAAGGTTTGTTCAGAGGGATCTTTCAATATTTAATTCCTAGTCTGATTTATTTTCAACCCAAAAAAAAAACAGGGACAAATTTATTCAGTAATAACTTCTATTTACTATTCAAAAACCAAACAAAATATCCAAAATCCCTTTCGAACAAATCTTTGTATCTAATATATCAAAATAAAACCATTCATTTAAACCTGGCTCTATCCATTATTTAGATTTCGTCGGCAATAATATTCACAATTTTACTACTAAGCTGTAACTAAACATACAATCTAACATATTGTGGCAGAATTCTGTGCTTTGGATGCTTTTTGGAGTGTTTAGCATTCCTGACACAATCCTGATCTCTATACTACACAGTGCAGTTTGAAAGCAATACTTAAAACCAGAAATGAAGTGGTCATAATGTTTTGGCCCAATCGCAGGAACAGTTGATTGGGGAAGCACACACCAAAGATAAACTTATGTTGCACACGTCCCATCTGTGCTGTCCAGGAACATGACTGTGCCTTCCCCTCTGCAGCCCGCTCTGCCCCTCTCCTCTATCCCCCTGCTCCCCTCCACTTGCTGTCTGAGGGAAGATGAATAGCCCCTCTCTGTGATATTAATAATATGAGCTACTGCTGAAGTGTTGGAGCTAAAGCTTGTGAGCTCAGCATTCTTTCTCTCTGACTTCATGACTGGGATGTTCGCTGCTGCTTTGCCTGTATTTTTTTTTTTTTTTCTTCCTCATTCTGACCTGTTCTCTCTGAAGTTGCTTCCTCTTCCCTTCTCTCGCCCCCAAGGAACTAGGACGCATTGGAAATTTGGCTCAGTATTTTTGAGACGACTTGTCTGACACAATCAAGCCCAATCTGCACGTAGAGGTTATTAATTCACTGGCCAAGGTTCAAGGATATGAAGGATGCTCCTGTCTGTTTAAAGGCGCTTGCAGTTTTCAGCTGCTGGAAGAGTTTATGTGGTTTTGTGATGTTGAGTAATTTCAGCATTTAGTTTTGCTTTGTCCAGCCGTACTGTACATTTTAAACAAAAAATAAATCTGGTCAGTAAGGATTCATTTGAGAGCAAATGATCACGGTCAAGATTGGATAAACATGAGGTGCCTTGTTTACTTCTAGCCTGTCCATAACATGTCTTTAATGATATAATTATATGAATGAGATGCTTTACATTGCTACTTTCACAGTAAATAAAAGGATGAAAGTGGTCTAGTACAATGGATCCCAACTGGTGTTGGTCCAAGGCCCACTGCAACCTATAAAGACAAGACGCAACCTGCTTTTGGGTCAGCTGTGAACCGGGGGTCAAAAACTCCACCGTTTTATGAGAGCGCAGCCCTGTAGGCTGACATTTAAGCACCTTTCAAAATGTTTCACCAGTTGGTCTGTGTAAGTTCTCAGTCGTGCAGGAGTTGTCCTAACCTGGCAAGAGCCAGATAGACATTGTGTAGCACTCGTAGTTGAGTTCTCCACAATATCAATCTGGGACCACTCCAAACGAGTCCGTTCGGAGTTTCGCTCGTAGTTGTTTGTTAGATAGCGGCTCTGAGCTTTATATCATAATGTCGTCGAGTGGTTTTTGCGTTTTTTTGTAGCACGAGTTTGCGGGTTGAATGCACCTTAACCCACACTACCTTATTTTCGAAACAAATGTTTGTTTTGCTCGGCACCTGCTGCTTTTGTCGCTCAGTCCCACTGGTGGTCCTGGCTCAAACACTTTAGCGGCTCGGGGCAAGATGGATTCTCCTGTGTTTGTGAAATCACAAATACCGCGAGAATTCAGCTTGCAGGCAAGTTTAGAGTTGTCCATCATAGGCCAAGATTCTTGAGTCTTCATCTGTACTCTGTAGTTGAAGTGTCAGACGTTTCGATCTTAGTCCAAAGATCGCCCTCAGCGAAGAAAGACTTAAACATGTTTGTGGGTCTCTTAAAAGCAAACCAGACAGAAGAGTTAACCTCTAAGTCCCTCCTCTCTTGGTACTTAAGGTTGAAAAACATATTAGCCTATTCATACTTAATAGAAGTTAAGTTATGAATAGTATGAATAGGCTAAGATGTTTTCCAACCATTAGTGCCAAGAGAGGAGGGACTTAGAGGTTAACTCCTCCTTCTGGTTTGCTCTTAAAGAGCAACTAAACACTAAACCAACTTTTGTAAAAAGTTTTACACAGTAAAACTGTGTAAATGGGTGTGCAATTGTATCATCTACATGTTCCAGTTAATATTTTGACATTTTAATGCAAACTTGCTCAAAAGTGTCCTTTATGCCTAAAACCGAGTGGCTCTCGAGAGGTTCAACTCATAATGTGTATCTATTCCATTTCAATTTCGCGGTTAGCTGAGGAGGTAGAAGTTGTGCTGTTGGTAGAAGTCTACGTCATCAGCTCTGCCACACCTCATCATCCTCTCTAACACTGTGGTATCACTGTGGCTCCTCCCCCGTTGTTCAGGCCCTCTTTAAGAGACCCACAAACATGTTGAAATGTTTATTCGCTGAGGACTAAGATCGAAATGTCCGACACTTCAACTACAGAGTACAGATGAAGACTGAAGAATCTTGGCCTACGTTTCACCAGTTGGTTTATCACTTCAGTAAACTCAATTTGGGCTTTATTTTTTACTCAAGATAAAGGTGTGCAATACTATTTTGCGCGAAATGCAATACAACGAAATTGCAATACAAATCGCATCAGCCCAAATGTACAGGGATGTGCATCGTGACAAAAGGATATTTTCCCAGCGCTATATTATATACAGGGAGTACTTTTCATGCACTTATTCTGGGCACTAATTGTCAAATGTATTTACTGTATTGGAGTGATTTCTGCTTTGGTTTCTTCAATCTATACAAAATGTATTCAGCTCAAATTGTGCAGAAATATCTTCAGGGTGTTTTCAACTTTATACAGCTGCCTCAAAGAGAAAGGCTATATCTGTTGGTATTATAGGTCTCATGAAAAATTCAGGTGTTGCTTTGTAAAACCCCGACTTATGCTAACGGCTGCAAACAATCTTAAACAAGGCGAACACAAGCAGCATATTAATGAGCTGTAAAACAAATATAATTGTTTTTAGAAGAGCGCGGTTTGCTAACCCTGTCTGTCAGTGTCCTGTACAGCAGCTTTGGCGTTGTCTCGTCGTCCGTGTTTGAATCGCTCTCCTCCATCGCTGATCCCCTGTTCTGCTTTGACCGGGGCTTCTGGCTTACCTGGAAGTGAAAAGTTAAGAAAAGAAAATATTATGCTGGAGCTCTTTTATACAGGAATTTAGCTTCATGTTTTAACTATGGCAATTTCGTTTTTGATAAACTTTATGTGGTATGTCTGTGATTGAAGTGTCGGACGTTTCGATCGTAGTCCAAAGATCGAACGTACGTTTGTGGGTCTCTTAAGAGCAAACAAGAAAGAGGAGTTACCTCTAAGTCCCTCCTTTCTTGGTACTAAAGGTTGGAAAACATCTTAGCCTATTCATACTTAATAGGTCTTTATTCGCTGAGGACGATCTTTGGACTAAGATCGAAACGTCCTACACTTCAACTACAGAGTACAGATGAAGACTGAAGAATCTTGGCCTACGATGGACAACTCCTGTACGACTGAGAACCTACTGTACACAGATCATTGAAAAATGTTATATTTTGAGCCTTTAATAGGACAAAGAATGCTCCTTCATAGCTGCTTTCTTACTTTTAGTCATATGAAATACACAAGAGGACTGCTAGTGAATGGAAACGCTAACTAAAACCCCATTGCCATTTTAATAACACTTTTCTACTGATAAATTGGAGATTATTCAGTCTATTATGCAGAGGATCCAGAATAGCCATTGTACTGCTCTAATATGAAGTTCTGAAGAAACAATAGCTGGAACTGAGTAGGCCTATATATATATATATATATATACACACACTATGATCTTAATGTCCATGTACCTTGATATAGAAGAAGTCTTCACTGCGTCCCGACCGGGAATGGGACAGGCCTTTCGTGGGATAGGAGGAGGAACCGGGGCTGAAGCTACACTTGAGCAGGTCGTCCAAGCTGCACCCTCCGCTCCTCCTCTGCTCACTGCTGCCGCTCTCCCGCTTCAGCCTGGGTTGGCCTGCAGCTCTGCAGTGCTTGGCTACGTTGAGGCTGTGGTTGCCCGTGACTAGGCTACTCACGCTGCCCATTGTCCCGCAGGCATCAGTGATGGAGGGGCGGTGATGGGGCAGAGAGAGAGAGAGAGAGAAGTGGTAGGAAGGGGGGGCAGAGGAAGCCCTGGTGGTCCACTCAAGTGAAGCAAACACAAGCCTCCTGACCCGGGAGCAGCTCTGTTAACCTCTTCATCTGCACGTGCACATAAAGAAACAACACACAGGACTTTATGAAGGAGCGTTACATCAGTAACTCAGTCCAGACATGCATTGTTGAATAAGGGTTGTCCACATTAGCAAAACAAACAAGCTGTATGTCTTTGGCGCTCTGCCTGGCTTTGTGAGGCTAGATTTATAGCCCGGTTGTTGAATTTGACAAATAACCCTTTGGGCGCCCTTCCTCTCACAATTAGACTGCTTACGACGGGCTCGACTGAAGAGCTGCTGGCTTTGAACCTCTGAGGCCGCACCACTATAGACAGGGAGTCATTAGTATTAATATACAGGGCACTGAGACTTATGGAGCTGCACAATACCTATAATATCTCCTATGATTGTTTTTGCATTATTTGGTGAGCATATCGCAAGAGGTCACAAAATATTGCACAATCACTGAGGTATTCCATCAGATTGAGATTTACACATTTTTTGCTCACACAGACAATCCACCATCATTTTTCAGGGTTTTTTTTGTTTGTTTTTTGTAAGTCTTGCTTTGGTGTACTTCTCATTTTTGTTTCTAATGGATCACAGTGTGTTGAAATGATTTTGTGAACTACTGTTATGACAATCTTGCCATAAAAAAACGCTAAAAATGCACATACAAAATGATGGATGCAGTGTGTACCCATAGCACTGTTTAGGTAAAGTTAAGGCCATCGCACTCAGGCACAAATCACTTTAACGACGCTTGGAAAACCCATTTAGTCTATAATTTAAGGGTTAAATATTATGTGTGACCAATCCATATAGCTTTTCTTTTGGTTCTCTTTAGGTGGCTGTTATATGCTGTCTGCTTAAACGACCCCAGATGCTGCTAGTATGATATGTAATCCACAGGGGAAATGTCCTCCCCGCAGTCGCCACCATCTCACCGCGGGCTCCCCTAACCACCTGGTCCCCAGCATTTCAGCCTTTTCCCCCAAACGTCCCTGGCAACAAAGCACTCGCCGGCGATCTCCGCACACTCTTATTTTGAAGGATGTGTTCTCATAACTCTCGCAATAATTAATTCTTCTTGAGTGCTTGTCGTAAGAAACACATAAACGTCAATGTCTGGAAAGATGAAAACAGAGGATGAGAGCGGATCGGGGCTGTCACTTTGTATTGGGGGGAAATGATGATCAGCGAGTAGAGACATGTAGGAGATAGGATTCATGACGAGGAAATAATAGGACAGAGACACTAAATGAGCAGCGTGAATACAAGAGGGAGGGCGCGCGCTGACAGCAGAGCACTTGCTTGTAAACAAAAAGAAAACTTGCCGCTGATGGCTAAAACCCACAACAGTGTTGAAGTTTAAGAGACTTTTAGGCCTTTGTGTCTTCTGCAGTGGCGCAGGGGTTGTTCAAAAATTTATGAAGATCTACACTATTAAAAACTAATGATCAAGAGTTTAAATGACTTGAAATCAGACTTGACATTTATTTTCTATGAGCTAGTTAACTGAACTTGTTTATAGCACTGATAAATGGTTCAAAATCTTTGTTGACATAAGAACATTTCCAAGAACATGTGCAATTTTAGAATTATTCATTGGAACAAGCCAAATTATTATCTCAACCAGTAATATTCTGAATTTGATCCATTGAAACCATTCTTTGCATAGTAGTTCAGGGGTAAATGCTCTGCCACAATATCAAAATATGGGCAAGCTTTGTTCTTGCAACTATTTTCACACATTTGTTTTGCAGATTTCGCAGATATAACATAGTTGACGATCCCCGTGCCCAAAGATACATCAATATTTTGAGGTAGCATATGCTTCCTCACAAAAACATCAGCATTTTCCATGTATAATTACCCTTTTTCTTCATTTTGCACATTTCAAGGCAACCAAAAAATGCATTCATACATGGAACTGTTCAAGTCAAACGGCCTTTAATGGCGCTCCGTTGCCTCTTCCGTTGGGCCAGGGTTCCATCTAAACCAATAGCTAAATCACCACCTCACAATCACTCACAGATATTAGCATTTCCCCCTGACACCGGCTGAAGTAATGAAACAATAGATTTTACTTACTGCCTTCTCCCGCTAAGCATCCATCTTTCACAAGGCCTCTGTGGTCTCATCTATTCCAGGTACACACACGCCGACGCTCCACAAACCAAACCAGACTGTTGTCACCGCTGTCCCAGGCCACTGAACTGTTTCAAGGGGCAGGGTCTTTTTGCTTTTGCTTTTTTTTTTGCTTCTCCTACTGGCTTTGCGTTATAACTGACATATAGATTTGAGTGTGAAAGGGTTGGGTGTGTTTTTCGGGTCCCCGGCGCCTGAAGCCCCTCCCACCTCCCCTGGGAACCCTGTGTACAGCATGTGCTCCCATACAACTGGCGTGTGCCGCTCAAGTGATTAACCGGCGGGCTTGACAAAAGACCTTTCACACCCCCCTCGTACCCCTGCCTCGCGCTATCTCCCCCTGTGCATCGACTAACTGCATAATAAGCATTCGTTCATTCATTCACCCCCCTCACAATACGCCACGACCCAATCCGAATCCATCCAGCCCCAGTGCACCCCACCTCCAGAGCAAACACCGCTCCATCTCAGCTTTCACCCTTTGTCCGACGAAGTGTGCCGCGTCTTTTTTTTTTTTGGCCCTTTTTTGTTGTTTGGGTCTATTGTGAGCGGGTTGTCATGTCCTCCCTGAACAGGCCGGCACCATATTTGAGCGTTAAATAAATGGCCGGTCTCCACAATGAGCGGCACCGGGCTTGAGAGCGGGAGTTTGATAGTGATTTACCACCGGTCTGCCCCGTCCCGTTGTTGTGGCGTGAGGCGGATGACAAAACACCCCTGGATGAAATACAGGCAGGTTAGGACAAGGAGATTTACTGAGGGAATAGAAAAGATGTGGGCCTTAAGCGCCTCAGCCAACTCTAATAGAGATGGAGGGGGGGGGACGACTTGATCTGGAGTAAAAGTATACAGCAAAATACATTTACTGTGAGAGTAAATCTTGTCTCTCCAAATGGGATTAGCCATACTCTTTACACCTGATGCCCCTGCCTGATAAACCTCAAGAAGCAAAATGGCTCTAGTTGTTTTGTTTTGTTTCTCCACACTAAACATCTAATGAAAGACTGATTTGACACCTTCATACAGTGTTTATGCTTTCCTTTAGATTTACTTGAATAAGTGAGTTCCCATCTTCCATCAGTCTTAAGAGGATTTAAGATGTACAGTATTAGGGGTTAACAGCAACAACAACAACAATTATGAGCTGTCTAAATGTCTTGCGGCTAGCGTAGTAAATGACCTGACTGTGATCTCCCATGCTGTACACATGGTTGCTCCACCGTTTGCACCATCTTGCATCAGACTTGGCTAAAAGTCACTTTTTTTTTTAATACGTTCTCTCTCGACCTACTTTGAGAATCATTTATATGACCGACCATAATCCAATCCTTCACCAAGTCTACATTCAGCCTTTTGTTCAGCTTTAAACAACGCGCCTGTCACCTGTTTCGTAATACTCCACTACTGTGAACTGAATGAGCCTGGCCAAAGTTATAGCCTCCTGGATTTTGAGTGTTTTTCGCTGTCTGGACAAAGAATGCGTAGGAGTGTGCGCTTGTGCCAGGCCCGAGCTGACCTGCCTGATACTTCTCCCATACAAGAAGACCATATGACACAACGCCCCCCCCCCTACCTCCTCTCCCTCTCTCTCTCTCTCTCTCTCTCTCTCTCTCTCTCTCTCCCCCCATAACACGCTCAAATACAGACAGGCAGATTCAACAGGGCCATGGCCAATCCATTATCCCAGCCAGAGGAAGGCAGCAGTGGGCTACAGCGGCCTGGGATTTATACCTGTCTCAACAATGACCGTGAAAGTCCCCTCCGTCACACTGTACTTTGTCCACCGTGCCACGAGGACAGATGGCACTGCGTTAAATCTCACTGTCTGTATGGTAATTTTCAACAGATGTACGTGTAATCCATCTAGTTCAATAGGTCTGTTTATTTGGGTCAGTTCGGGACGGCTTATTGTCCATTGTTATGATATGCATGCACAAACTTTAGAAGCTGTTCCAGAGGACAAAAGTACAGAACTTGGTCAGTGGTGAATAGTGGACAGTTGTTTTTTGGGGTGGATGTTTTAAATATCAGTACCATTCTTTCTTAAGAGAAACGGAAACTTTTTACTGTATTTTAATCTTGGTTATGACACACAAAAAGTTACTCACTATACTTTATTAATAGGCTGAGGTAGTTATTTGTATGCCTTTATCTTTAGGCGGACATGGGGAGAACATACAAGCTCCACACTAGGGATGTCTCCATTCTAAATGTATTCACAAAAAATAAACAAGGCATTTTACAGTATATTATTCTTATATACTTGTTGTTTTAGTTAGCAGAGCTGCACATGGTTCTTTTAGGACTGTTCCTTTGGTAACGTTCTGCCATTATCATTGAAATGGATCAAATGGATTTGCTGTCTGCCCATTGGATTATTTTACCTGACTTCATTTGATTTGATTTGCGCTGAGGCTCATGAGAGACAAGATTTACCTTGAGTCCCAAAATTCTCACAATTAACCCACCTTGAGCTTTTGTAATCACGGTAATTACAAGTTCTCTTCATTTTAGCTTATAATTCATCTCCAACATTGAGAAAATATGGGAAAATTTCCATTAAAAAAAACCCCAAAAAATACAGGTGTCTGGCAAAAGGTGTAAGTTGAAATTCAAAATAAATATTTTGCAATATTTGCTAATGTCTTGGGATACCACAGTGGAAATAGTCTGGACCTTGGCCCCTGGTAGAATTTACCCCGTAATCTGTTTCAACATACTGTATGTGTGTTGCCTTTCTATTTGTTTTACACATTGACATTCATGCAAATTTAAATTAGTACATGAAGATCTTCTTCAAAATCAGAATCATCTTTATTGCCAGATAGGAACAGATCGTGAACAGATAGGACTAGGAATTCTCTTGGGTTCACTGGTGCAATATGAAACATGAGTTAGTGATATTTATAAATAATAAAACTATAAGCACATGCAGTAAAAATAAACAAAATAAAAAGCAAAAAAGGCAATATATATATTTTTAATAGCTAAACTCTGAATATAATCATTTACTAACAAAACAACAGCATGAGTTTGTGTTCAATAAGTAGCAGATGTGGATGTGGATGGAACCACATGGTGCAAATGGGAGGAACATTATTTACTACACTGTTTGTTACTGGTATATACTATATATCTATATTCCTCTTTGATAATATAAATTAAATAAATATTCCCATGACGTTGAAGCCCTGCCTCCATTACACGTAAACAACACATCAATTTTAAGCTCCCACAATGCACCTCTGTGTCCAATAGGTCCTATAAGTCTTCTAACATCCCAATAGCTTGGGGATATTTGCTACAAAGAAATCACTAGCTCTCCCAGCAGCAAACTGTGGTATTTCCATGCTTTGTGTGCAATAAAAACGCCATATTTGTTTTATTTGTATGTTTTATTAGACTATTGATGACAGATAGAGCCTGCCTTACATTGTCTATAGGGTAATTGTCAGGCCACGGACTATTTGCACATGTTCAAAGTGTGGCAAGCGTGGCTTGTTAAAGTGTTGCCTGACAGTGCAGACATCCAGCCATAGCCGTTATATAATACATACTGCAGGGGTTAGCGCAATGATTTAACAGTTTGAACATTCGTAAATCCTAGCCTGCAGATGCAAAGGAAACGCAGCCAATATCAAAGGAAGGAGCTTGTACCAAACAGCTCCCATCCCAAAGGCAGAAGGGTAAATGCAGCAGAGGAGATCTGAAATCCATCTCCCTGTCCATTCACGGCACTGATGAGAGAGTCCTCCATAGGACAACGTGAACTCTGCAGCACTCGGTAACTGATGCTGTGGCGTAGGAGAACAGACACTTCCCATTATCTCAGGCGTGTCACAGGAATTAAATTCTCCAATTAAAGTTGCCCACGTGCTTAAGGCCAGACACTGCCCGTGATCAGGGAACACAATGAAATTGAAGATACCAATTTGTAACTTTAGCTGTATATGACATAAATACAAGAAAATGTTTAACAAGTCTCCTTTTATTTAATGTTTTCATTGCAAGATGAGGCATCAACTACAGAGTACAGATGAAGACTGAAGAATTTTTGCCTACCAAATACAAGTAGTTTTATTGAAAACTCAATATACAATGTAAACCTAAACACTGTATAACAAAGCTCTGTAAATAAAAAATAAAAAAATATCTTAAATATATATAAAGAGATAACAAAATGAAGTGCTAGTTTAAGAAAAACGTTTTTAAACATCAGCTTTCTTTTTTCTTTTTGTTAACTTAATAGCTTATCTGAACAGTCTCACGTTGTATATCGATAATTCCATATCTCATTTACAAATATATCAATATATCTTAAATATCGATATATCGTCCAGCCCTAAATGGTACATAGATATGTTCAGAGGGAATTTTGAATATCTTGTTTAGTTTTTGAATAAACTATAGTTATTAGCAGTGGTGGGCAGTACCAAAGTAAATTTACTTCAGTACTGTACTTCAGTGGGGTTTTTGAGGATCTGTGCTTTACTTTAGTAGTATTTTTATTGACAACTTATTACTTTTACTCCACTACATTTGACAAACAAATATAATACTTTTTACTCCACTACATTTGTAAAAAAGCTGTAGTTACTCGTTACTTACGGAGTGCAGACAAGTGGTCGTGTCAGATAATGGTTTGTCCCTCAAGTGTCATTCATTCTAAATCAAATGTACTTTTTACTTCGAATACTCAAGTACTTTATCAAGCACTTCAGCACTTTACCGTAAGTCCGCTTTCATTGGAGTAATGTATAATGAAATGAAGTACTTCGCCCACCACTGCTATTAGTGAATAACCGAATATATCTGTA